>JAMYWO010000017.1:261410-271589 GCA_024220525.1 Cochliopodium minus | reverse complement strand
ATGATTGCCATATTTCCTCCCAAACAACAATGATAAAGTTTTTTTTGTTTTTCTTTCAATTTATTCTTTGAAAGATAATTTTCAAACAAATCAAAATCTCCTATTTCGCAGATCTCTTCGAAATGAATCTCTCCATTCTTCCCTTTTTCTTTTTCTCGTTGATTTTTAATTTCAGTGAATTGAATGACTGATTTACAGCATTTTGAAGTTGTTGGGAGTATTCTTTTTCTATATTCTTGCCAATCTGGAATAAAATCATATTTCCCTTTCAATTCTTCTTCATAAAATTTCTTGCTTTTAATTATTGAAGGTATCTTTTGATTGAGAGTAATATAAATTTATAAATATTTTTTTTATATTTTTTTACTTCATTTTGACAATAATCTTTCTCTTTTCCTTTCCCACAACTATTTTGATGAAAATCACAAAATTCATTCTTGAAATCACTGTTTTTAAAATTCAAATAAAACTCACTTCCCATTTTCATTTCCATTTTTTTTTTTTTTATTTTATTTATTAAATAACAATTAAAGTTAATAAAAATTTTTTATTAATAATGGATAACTAGTTCTTGTTTGATGAAATCTCTTAAAATCGAATTTTGAGATTTATTAAAAAATCAAATGTTTTCAAAAAAATTTCAAAAACTGTTTGATCTAAAAAAAATATATGAACAGATAAAAATTTCACATAAATAAATCTTGATTTCAAAAAATGTTGCTGCATTAAAAACAAAAGATTGATGAAAAATTAACTAAATAATTTTGTTTTATTTGAATAATTTGTTGAGTTCTCTTCCGATCAACATTCTTCTTATTTCATTGGTACCAGCACCAATCTCGTACAGTTTAGCATCACGGAGAAATCTTCCAGTAGGATAGTCGTTGATGTAACCATTACCTCCCAAACATTGGATGGCTTGCAAAGCCATGTTAGTGGCATTTTCTGAGGTGAAGAGAATAACACCTGCACAATCCTTGTTGATGGCATCTCCAGTCTTTCCTGAACAAAAAAAGATATTTGAAAAATAAATTTAAATTTTAAAACAAAAATTAAATTGAAAAAATTTACGAATAAAATTAATTTGTGAACAAAATATTTTATTTAATAAAATTTAAAATTAATCTTTTTTGTTTACTGTTATCAATGGCTCTTGGGGAGTAAAGGTAAGCCTGGAGGAGTTGAGAGAAAGGTACATGTCCGCAATCTTTCCTTGCATCAATTGGAATGCTCGATTTGCTGTCCGAATTGCTTTCTATCGTGCATAAGGAGTACTACATCCATACAAGATTGCATGATACCAACAGGCCTGTTCAAAAAAAAATTTTCATTTTTTTCATTTTTAAGATTTTTTTAAGATTTTTTATTTTTTTATTTTTTATTTTTTAATTATTTATTTTAAGATTTTTTTATTCGTGTTTTTATGTTTTTGATTCCAATAACAATTTATTATCAAATTTAACAAAAAATTTTTTAAATTTTTTTCATTGTTTATATTTCTTAATTTGATATTTTTTTAAAATTTTAAATCATTTAATTGTTTTTTATTTTTTTAAGATTTTTTTATTCATGTTTTTATGTTTTTGATTCCAATATAATATCAAATTAAACAATAAAATTTTAAATTTTTCGTTAATTTATTTTTTTAATTTGATATTTTTTTCAAAAATTTTAAATCATTATTAATTATTTTATTTAATAATTTTTTTTTAATAATTTTTTATTTTTTTATTTAAATTATATTTTTTTTTTTAACATTATTAATCATTTTATTTTTATTTTTGAAAATTATTACCTGCAGAGAGGACAAGTCTTTCGTAGTCGAGACCACTCATTAACACGTAGACTCCCTTGTGGAGTTCTCCCAAAATGTTTTTCTTTGGGACTTTGACATCTTGGAAGATGAGCTCACATGTGTTACTTCCTCTCATTCCGAACTTATCGAGTTTTTGACCTTTTTTGAAAATAAAAATTAATAAAAAAAAGAAAAAATAAAACCGAATAATAATCAATAATAAAATAAAAAATAAAAAAAAAATGAACAATAAATAAATAAATAAATAAATAAATAATAAATAATGAAAATAAAAAAAGAAAAATAAGAAATAATTCAATTTTTAATGATCATAAAATAAAATTAAAATCCGAAAAACTTTTTAAGTAAATAAAATAAAAGAAAATTTAAAAATTAAAAATAGTTAATTAAATAAAATTTTTTTTTAATAAAATAAAATAAAAATAAAATAATGAAATAAAATTAAAAATAAAAATTCAAAAAAAAATTAAAATAAAAAATAATTTTCTTTTTTGCCTCTTGAAAATCCTTCCATTCCTTTTTCAACGAGAAAAGCAGTTATTTTGTTGGATTTGACATCAGTTTTGGCGTAAATGATGAGGACATCGGCGTCAGGACCGTTGGTGATCCAGAATTTGTTACCATTCAAGACGTAGTAGTCCCCCTTTTCTTCTGCGTGGGTCTTCATAGAAACGACATCAGATCCTTAAAAAAAATTTTTAAAAAAAAAAAATAATAATGATTTAAAAGAAAACTAATTTTAAGTGATAAAATAAATTTAAAATCAAAAAACAAACTAATAATTTAAAATAAAAATAAGTAAAATTAAAAATAAAAATTAAAAATAAAAATGAAAAAAAAAAATTAAATGAAAAATAAGAAATAAAAATTTTGAATAAAAGATAAAAAATAAAAAATATGAAAAAAATATTAAAAAATAAAATAAAAAATAAATTACCAGCTCCTGGTTCGGACATTGCCAAAGCTCCGACGAAGTCTCCAGAGATCAACTTGGGGAGATACTTCTCCTTTTGTTCTTGATTACCATTTCTCACAAGTTGGTTGATGCAGAGGTTGGAGTGTGCTCCATAGCTCAAACCAACGGAACCAGAGCATCTAGAGATTTCCTCCATGACGATACAATGTTCCAAATATCCTTTTAATGAATAAAAGTGTTAATTTTAAATTAAAAAAAAATAAAAAGATTAAAGAAATAAATTTAATCAAAAAAAATTGTTCTGTAAAAAAATTATTTTGTTAACTTTAAATTAGAAAATAATAGTAAACTTAAAAAAAACATTTTTTTCCAATTTGAAAAGCAAAATAAAAAAATGAAAAAATAAAATAAATGAAAAAAAATGAAAATATTAAAGAAAAATAATTTTTATCAAAAAATTGTTCTGTAATAAAAATTACCCAAGTTTGCTCCTCCAAATTCTTCTGGTGCGGTGATTCCCAAAACTCCCAAGTCTCCCATCTTCTTCCACATTTCTTGAGGAAAAGTGTTTGTTTTGTCGATGGAATCTGCTTTTGGCAAGATGTGTTCATTTCCAAATTTGGCAACTGTTTCTTTCAACTTTTCAAAGAGTTTGATTAATAAAAAGTTTGATATATCAAATTATAAGTTTTGAATCGGAGATTTATCCATATATTTCTTTATCTTCAAATATATAAGAATTCATCGCTTTAAAATTGATTATATATATTGATTATATATTAAAAAAAATCACTGTTATTTTCTTTGTTTATTCCAAATTATAAATATAAACTGATATTATAGAACCCCACATTTTCTCAATTGAGAATATAATTATATTTAACGAATATTTAACGTTATATTTGTCATAATAATATATAGAGCTTCATATCTTTCATCTTATACCTGTATTTGTTCATCAGTGAAATTACAGATAATATCTGGCAAAGATACGTAGGATCTTTGTTTCATAGAAAAAACCATGTTGGTTTTGAATGTATTCTTGATGAAAGCATTTTTCATAATCTTACTCTTCATTACTTTGGACTGGATCTTCATTTTTTTTTATTTTTATTTTTAAATATGGGATTATATTTTAGATGGCAGGTAAAATTTTTCAATTTAAATAAAGATGGGAAGAAGATAGGAAATAACGAATGAAAAAAACTTTACACTGATTTCCAATTTTTTGAAATTGGTTCCATTTGTTTTTATAATTTGATTTTAAATCAATTTCGCACAATATCTTTAAAAATCTTGTCAATTTTTCGAATTTTAAAAAAAAAAATATAAAATGAGATAGGAAACAAGTTTTAAATAATTTGTTTGGTTTATTTGACACTTCTTTACTTTATTTTTTACACCCTAAACAAATATTTTTTTCAATTCATCATATAATTAAATTGAAACACACCTTCTTAGACACAGATTTTGGTTGTAAGATTAATTTAAAAGGGAAAGTTCTTGGTCAAATATTCAATAAAAAAGAAATTTTTTTTTTAGCGGAGGATTACACTGAAAGAATAATGGATGGGAAATTCTTTAAAAAAATGCATGAATAAAAAGAATCTGAATTGTTTGGGAAAGGAAAAAGCTCAAGAAAAAAAAAAATTGAAACATAATAAAATTTTTTTAACAATATGTCAAGGGTCAAAGTGGATGGTCCATATTGCTTGGCTCTTTTGATCATCATATTTTTGGGTAAATAAAATATATAATGTTATAATCACATTAATTATTAAAATGTTGAAATATTAAAATGAATTCATATATTCAGCTGCCTTGGGTATATTTCTTGGATTTTTTTTTGACAATACATATGAAGAAATAAGAGCGAAAAGTAATAATATTTGATATCCTTTTCAAAATTTTTTTTTTTAATTCACTGAAAAAAAATAAAATTAAAAAAAAAAAAAAGATAATTTTCTTAAATCAAATTGCACCATATTGACATCATATCTTAATCCCAAAAGAAATTGCACCAAAAAATGTACCACAGTATATTCTGTTGAAATGTTGGTGAAATATTGTAAAAAAAAAAAAAGAAGATAATCTTCATTACAAAACAATAAATTAAAACTTCTCTAGATAATCCAACAGTACAAGAAGAAATTGAAACAAAGGCATACAGTAAAAAAAAATTTTAAAAAAAAAAATATGTTTAAATTTAAATTATTTTGTTAAAACAAATTTTTTATTTTTTATTATCAAATCTTTTGAAACAAAATTATTTTCATTTTTTTTTTAAACTTTAAATGGTTGACTTTAAAATTTTCTAAATTTTTTGAAAATATAAAGACAGCTTTGAAGGAAGTTACGTATCAGAGACGCGAGCGCTCAGATTCATCATCACTCATCCTATAGGCTCTTCTGCCCCTTGTTATTACGACTCCAAAGACTCCCTGCTTGTAGTATTCAACTTTGACCACGACATAACTTCTTTATGCTTTGAAATTGTGGGAGGTAAAAAAAAAATGAATTTTAAAAATAAAAAAAAAATTTTAAAAATATGAACTTTTTTTTTTAAAAAAGGTGGTATCATGGTTGCTGTATTTATTTTTATTGTATTTGCTCTGTGTAGGTTGAACAAATTCCGTCATGGCTATCATGAAATTTGAAAGAAAAAAATTTTTTTTTTTCAAGCTTTGTTCTCAAGGGAGTAAAGTTTGGCGGGAGTTTTATTTGTATTTTTTTGAAAAGAGTAAAAAAATTTGATTAAAAAGAAAAAAAAAAAGAATTGTTAATTAAAAATATAAATTGATAAACAAAAATATTTTAATTAAAATTAAAGATTTCGAATAGAAAAACTTGGATAATAAAAAACATTTGTTTGTTAAAGTTCTCAAAAGAAGTTTTAAATTTTTGAAGATCAAAAAAAAAAAAATATCAAAACCCATTTCATTTGATCATCAATTCTTTTCAAACCGACGAGTCGAAAAAGAGAAAAAGAGAATTTGAAAATAAAGAAAGAGACATAGAACTAGAAAAAAAAAAATTCCAGATTAAAAAAATATTTATTAAAAAATATCTTATTATTTTTCTTTTTAAAAAAATTCAAATAATTTTTATTCTTTATTTCTTGAGGAGTCCTTTGTCTTTAGATTTTTCTTTTTGCTTCAAATGCTCTGTGCTAGCAAAGAAGAAAACGCTAGGATGAGTGACAGTGAGGTCTTGGGTGTGGCCAGGGTGAGTAAGGTCAAAGTATTTCTTGCAGGCAAGTTGATAATGGTTACCTTTTAAAATAAAAAAATAAAAAATAAAAATAAAAAATAAAAAATAAAAAAAACAAAAAATATAAAAATAAAAAAATAAAAAAATAAAAATAAAAATGAAAAATAATTAATAAAAAAAAATTAAAAATAAAAAATAAAAAAATAAAAAATGAATAAAAAATGAAAAATAAAAATAAAAAATAAAAATGATTTTTTTACCTTTCAATAATTGTGTTATTTGATTTCCTTGATACATTTCAATCCCTACGCTTTTGAAGTCTTGCAAGAGCTGTTCGGGAGTGGAATTACGGAAAGGACATCCGTGGTCGTCGCGTGAGCCGGGAACCGAGTTTATAATTTTGGCACAACCATAACTTGCGTAATCAGTTCCCTTACCTTTTTTGCAAAAAAATAAAATAAAATTAATCAATAAAAAAATTAATAAAAAGAGTTCAAAAATCTGAATAAAAAAAAACTTTTAAATAAAAAATTTTTATAAGAAAAAAATAAAAATAAAAAATAAAATAAAATAAAAATAATGATTAAAATAAAAAAAAAATTAACCAAAAAAATTTAAAAAAAATTATTACCTGCTTTTCCGTAATGATGCTTGATCCCGTAAAGATACTTCTTGTCAAACAAGTTGGAATCAATAGCAGGATTCTTCAAAAACTCCGACCTCCACAAACTGATGGAATTCTCCAAACTGACTCCGATCCCCTTCAAAAAAAGGCCGTACTGCATTCTTCCTTGATGTGTGAGATGATGTTTCTTCTTAAGGGAAAGATGGAGCTTCTTCATGCAGAGCGGAAATGACTTTTCGTAGAGTTCTTCGATGTCGGAGAGGTCGATGTCTTTGCCTGTCTTCTTCACTCCCTTTCTTGTGTCGATGATGTCCATGCAGTAGTTTTGCGCAAAGTTTTTGAGCATGGGGGAGATTTGTTCGTCGTTTTCAAAGTAGATTTGTGCCTGTTTTTTTTTAATAAAATTAAATGAAAAGTCAATAAATGAAATCTCCGCTCAAAAAAAAAATAGAAACTTTTAAATTTGATACTCTATTTACAAATTAGTAAGTATAAATGAGATGTGAAATAAAATTTGAATATTTATTGTAGATAATATTAAAATCTATTGATAGTATTTGTAAATTTCCTTTTCAATCCTTTTACCTTATTCACTATTGCGAGTTGTTTCTCAAGATGTTTCTCGAATTCGTAGATGGCTATCTTGATAAGTGATTTCTTGCTTATATAGGCCATCTTCCCAATAAGAAATGTATTATGGCTTGCCATCAACTGACCTGCCTTTCTGAAATCCACTTTATAGAAGGTATCATTGGAATTGGACGAGAGATATGCCAATTGCTCCTTGTATTGGGTCATTTCCCTTTCGGTCACCTTTTCTATTTCCAAATTATGTTTTTTCATAAGTTTTTCTGGATCAGAGGTCTTTAATCTTGTTTCAAATAATATCCTCTCTTGATTTATGAACCATCTTCTTTGAGGCCTTTTAAAAAAAGTTAAATTTTGGGCGTTTTTTTTTATTTTATTTATTTTACTCTTTATGAAATGCCAATCTCAATAAATGATGTGATACATCATCTTTCATTATTCCTCCATCGTTATTTATGGGCATATATTTATTCATATGTTCAGTTATTTCTTTATCAAATGATTCTCCTATCTTTCCCAATGTCTTCATTGTATCTATTTTCCTCAAAACTTTCAATCTATCGTAAGACCATTGTTCCAATTCTTGTATATTTACATCTCCATTTGGCGTGGTATCATAAAATGGAACCATTGATTCTAATTCTTTATTTGTGTATACTTTAGTGCTATATATCTCCATCTTTATTATTAATTACAACAATTTTTTTTATATTTTTTTAATTTATGGCGGTTTTTTAATAGAATTTGTTCAAAGAGCCAAATTGTTGAGAGATAGGATTCATTTGTTGAAGAATGAAATTATTGAGGTATATTTAATTGTGGAGTTAGGGTTTGTTTTGAACAATTGTTTGATATGATAAAGGAATTCAAATATAAAATGATTTCATAAAAAAATAATATAATGAGAAGTATTTCATTTTTTTGAAACATTTTAATTTTCATTTTTTTGTCTTCATTTTTTTATCACTGAAAAGTTTTTTTAAAAATTATAGAAGATGGAGTGTATTCAACAAAAATTCAGTATATTCTTTCTCAAAAAATTTTTTTAGCTGTATTTGTAGAAAATGTTTTGAATTAAACAAATATGAAAAATATCAAATGAACTAAAAAAAAATAAAAAAAAAAATAAAGACCTAATTTGAATAATTAATAAAAAGCTAAAATGAATCCATCTGTATTGATAGATTTGCAAAAAATTCTGGGAGATAATGAAAAGGTAAATGAAATGATGGAAGAGATGAAATTCGATCCATTCGAGAATACCAAAAATCAAGTAAAATCCTTATTCAGTCATTTACAAGATGAAGATATTGTGGAGATATTGAAAAAATATAATAATGATATGGATGCTGCATTTGATGAATTGGTAGAAAGAAATTCAGAGATTGAAGAAAATAAAAAGAGGGAAATGCAATTGGAAGAGGAAAGAAGAAAAAAGGAGATTCATACAAAGTACATCGAGACATTCGTAAGCAATTTCCAAATGTTCGATAAAAAAGAGATAGAGGAGGCATTCAAGAAAAATAATAATGATCCTCAGCTCACATCCAAACATCTCTATCAAATGCTCAAAGAAAGGGAGCAAAAGAACGAGGAGGCAAAGAAATTGAAGAAGGAGATGGAAATACAAAACATGCAAGGCGGATTCGCAGAGAAATTCACCGAATTAACCAAAGAGGAGATTATAGAGGTGATTGAGAAGCAAGAATTGGACGTGGAGAAAATAAGCTTTGAATTGGGAAAGCTGCAAAAACAAAGGATCTTTGATGATTTGTTCATCAATTACAATGGCTCCTTCTCATCTGAGGAGATAAGAAATGCATTGGAAGAATCCAATTGGTCCAAAAATGATGCAACAAAAACCCTCCAAAAGATTGTGAAGGAAAGAGAGATGGAGATCCAAAGACAAAGGGAGCTTGATATACAAAAGGAGCTGGAGATTCAAAAGCAACAGGAGTTGGAGAAACAAAAGGAGTTGGAGATGCAAAAGCAAAGGGAGGAGGAACAGAAGAGAGAAAAGGAGATTGAGTTGCAAAGACAACAAGAGCTCGAGAAGCAAAAGGAGTTGGAGAGACAGAGACTGAGGGAAGTGGAGATAATCAAGCAGAAGGAGATCGATGAGATGTGTGAGAAGCAGAAGCAAAAAGATCTCGAGTTTCAACAGCAAATTAAGGATCAACAACTTAAAGTTGAGGAGTTTCAAAGGTTGATCGAGTTGCAGCAGGAGAAACAAAGGGAGCTTGAGAAACAGTTGGAGGTACAAAAGGAGGAAAACAACAAGAAGGAGCTTCTTCTTCAACAGGAGAAGCAAAAGGAGCTTGAGAAACAAAAGGAGGAGCAGAAGAACATTGAGATACCTAAGCTCGAGTACAGCGAGAATCAGATGAAGGAGTTGATTGAAGAATCCAAATCTAAGATGATCGATGTTCAGAAGTTGTTGGAGAATCAGGAGATCAAAGAAGAGGAGGAGACTAAGAAGAACATTGAGCATATGATCCTTGAATACTCTAATCCTGAGATTGAGATTCCCATCCAGGAAAACACTCAAAGTGAATGTATCATCACTTTTGTCGAACAAGATGATAAGATTGTCGCCACTGTAGACTTTAAATCTCAAAGTTCTTATTCATGGATCGGATTTTATAACAAGGAAGACAAGGATCCCAACTACAAATCTTACAACTACCTTTCTAACTTGAAAGAGAACAAATATATTGTTGATAAACCTTTTTTGAATGGATCTTATCATTTCCGCGTCTTTTTAAACAAGTACATCACTGTCGGAAAGAGCGATGATTACATTTCTACTCGCAATGATTTTGTTACTATGGTTCGCGATGAGAAAAACGACAAGGTCATCAATGTAAGTTGGCAAATCGGTTCCGTTGATCCTGTTGTGGTTGGTGCTTATGTCACTGTACATAAAAAAGAAGAGGAGAGAGCAAATTACTACAGAAGATGGAACTGGATCAAAACTTTTGACGGTGTACATACTTTTAAAACTCCTATTCATACCGGTGAGTA
>JAMYWO010000017.1:241575-261310 GCA_024220525.1 Cochliopodium minus | reverse complement strand
ACTTTTGACGGTGTACATACTTTTAAAACTCCTATTCATACCGGTGAGTATGAGGCAAGAGTTTACTTCAATGGAAAACTCCAATTCAAATCTGATATCTTGAAAATTGAAGGAATTTAAATTAAATTAAAAGGATTATTTGTTTAAAAAAAATTTTTCTCTCTTTTTTTTTCCCGAATATGTTAAGTTGTTAGGAGTTGTTTTCTTTGAAATATTATTACAACTCATATACCCAAAAATAAGCCAAAATATAAAAATATCCCCTCTCAGATTAAAATGATCGAAATGGAAATTAAAATGATCAAACAAAATAAAAAATAAAATTAAAACTTTCTCAACAAAATTTATTCAACTTTACTTATAATTACTTCAAAAGAAAAATGAGAAAATTTTCAGTTTCTAATTTCAATTTGCTTTGCATGTTGTTTAGTACCATTTTGGCCATTTTCATGATATCTTCATATTACACAACAAGAGATTTACCTTGTCAAAAACCATTGCCACATCTTTTCGGAACTAGTAACAATTAAATGTTTTCAATTAACTATAAATATTTATTTCTTTTTCGCTTAAATTATATTAAATAAATTCAAATAAAATATAAATTTATTAAATTAAATTGTTTTTTTGTTTAAAGTCGGATTATTTTGGTCAATGGCTGTAATGATGCATTTCGTTTATGTTCTATTGGACTGTTTGTTTATTGAGGATAAAGAAATCAATATTTCTTTCTGTGAAGATAAAGAGAATAAATACGGTGCCTATTTTGTGGCATTTATTTTCTTTTTGATCTATTCTTCACTATTTGTTTGGTAAAATTTTTAATTTTATTTATTTATATTTAATTTATTTATTTTTTTTAAAGTTTAATTTTTGAATCCATTTGGACAATTAGGTAAAAAACATTTTTTTTTTTTTTAAAATTTTATTTTTTTTATTTCATTATTTTTATTATTTTTAAAGAATGGATCAAAGATTTTGCAATGGATCAGTTTATGATATTTCAAAGTACTCTTTGTTAGTAAGTTGGGTTTTGATGGGACTTGGTGTTTGTGCAATAAGCTTTCTTGTCTTTGACAAATTTAAAAATAAAACAGGTGAACAAGAACTTTTAATTTACAAAGTAACCAATGTTGAAGATAATACTCCAAAATATGAAATAAATAATCAATCAATTTAAAAAAAAGAAAGAAAAGAGATTTTGTTAAATAAAATGTTCATAAATAATTTTACAATTAAAATTTATTTATTTTTCATTTTTCATTTATTTCAATTTTTTAATATTCACAAAATTCCAATGGTGTTCGACTTTAAGCGGCAGGTCTTCTCCTGTTGGTAATAAATCCTTGCCTCATAAACACCATCGTGGATCGGTTTTTTAAGTTGACAAGTCCCAGTTTGAGTTTTGATGTACTCTGGAAAAATTGAAAAATTAAAAAAATAAAAAATAAAAAATAAAAATAAAAAATAAAAAATAAAAAAAAAAAATTTGAAATAAAAAATTTGAAATAAAAAAAATAAAAATAAAAATAAAATAAAACCTCTCCTTCTTGAATATTCTACTCGTGTTTCTTCTTCTTTGTGAACGGTCAAAAAGGCAGCCACACTGAAAACTTCAGCGGTGGCGAGCTTCCAAGAAACGATGATATAATAAGGATCTTTCTCGTCCACTTTCAAAGTTAATTCGTCCACATTCAAAACTTCATCTTCCTAAAAACAAAGAAATTTTTTATTTCATTTTATTTCATTTTATTTATTTTATTTATTTTATTTATCAAATTTATTTTATTTATTTTATTTATCAAATTTATCAAATTTATCAAAATTATTTTATTTATTTTACTTATTTTATTTATTTTATTTATTTTTAATTTATTTTTTGTTGTTTTATTAATTTGGTTTAATTTAATTTGTTATTATTATTATTTTATGTTTAATTTTTTTATTTTTTATTTTTTAGGAATATTCTTTATTACAACTTTGCAGACAGAGTCATAAGAGCTGGTACTAGAAAAAACACTGTAGCTTTTGAAGAGACGAAACTCATATTTTCCGTTGAGGTAGGGCTTGTCGATCACCATGATATCGTCTTTGATGTTTGTAAGATACTGAGAGGTTTTGTAGTTTCCATCCATATCTCCCTTTCTGTAAAATCCTTTTAAAAATAAAAAATAAAAAAATAAAAACTTTAAAAAATAAAAATAAAATAAATTAAATAATAAAAATTTAAAAAATAAAAATAATAATTAAATAAATTAAATAAAAATATAAATTATTGTAAAACTAAATTTAAAACTTAATTTAAAATAAAAATAATCAAGAAGTATTAAAGTATTAATTCATAAACAAAAATTAAAATAAAAAATAAAAAAATTTGAAAATTAAATCGAAATTAAATTAAAATTAATATAGAATAATATTAATTAAAAATTTTATTTTTTTTAAAAAAAAATATTAAAAATATTAAAAAAATAAAAAATAAAAAAACATAAATAAAAAATTTAAGAAATTAAAAATATAAATTTCTTTTTGATTTACCAATCCAAGAATAACTGTTCTTTTCGGGATAGTTGATTTTGAGCAAATATTTGTCTCCACCAGACACCAAAGTGAGGATATCAGTGACCTTCTTGCTCTGGAGCTCCTTGTAAGTCTCCTCGAAAGTCTTTTTTTTTTCGGCGAAGCTGATGTTTTTTATCATTTCTTTTTCGTTCAAACTGTCTTTTTTATTTAATACATCTTTTCCTAAAATCTTTTTTAATTAATAAAAATGAAAAAAAAAATATATATTTTTTCAGTGAATTTATTTATATTAAGCCGTATCGAAAAATGGACTTTATAATAATGTATTTAAAATATCTTTTGATTATTCTTTTAATAATGATTTGATATTAATTTTATGATGTGATTTATCTCTTCTTCCAATTTAATTTTATTTTATGAAATTTTCAGCGTTTTAAATTAGTTTTTTAGATATACAGTGATATAATTTACATTAACATCCTTATTCTCCTCCATCTTATCCAATATCACATATTCCTTCTTATCTTTAATACTCTCAATGACATATTTGGGATTCTTCTGCTCAATCATCTCCACACAATTCTGAGCAGATCTATTGGGCTTAAAATTAGCCTTCTTGGCACATATCCCCAACTCCTCATCATTCAAATCCTTGCCATATCTCATCTTGAGATCTCTCATCAGCTCCCTCTTGTTGATATTCACTATCTTCTGCATTATCTTCTCCTTATCATAGTTGTTCTCCTCTATGATCTTCTTAAGCTGCTTGGTTTTGAAATGGGGGAATTTTTCAAGAAGATCTTCCATCAAATTTTCCAGCTTTTCATTCTCCATTTTTATTTTTTTATTCAGTTCAAATCTTCAAGGAGATTTATAATATTAAATCCCTCTCAATTCATTATCTTCACCATATCTGCCCATTTATTTGATAAGATGTTCTATTGGGATTATAAATTTATTAAGGAAAAATATCATAAAAAAGAATAAACAGGATAACCCTTTTGAAAGGTTTTTTCCAAAAAAAAAAAAATTATTTGAAGAAAAACTTTTGAGAAAATCAAATGTACTTCTTTTAAAAAACTTTTTGTGTTTTAAATAAATTTTTAATTGTTATTGTTGTTATTGTTCTTTTTCACTTTCCTCTTGGGTTTGGGTTTGATGACATTTGGAACAACCAAAACTTGTCCTTCCTGAGCATTGTTTCCTTTCTTCTCGATAGTCTTTTGTGCTTCTATGAAAAACATCAAATCTCGGACTTGTTCCTTTAAAAAAAAAATTATTATTAAAAATATAAAGTAAATAATAAAAAATTAAATGATTTTTAAAAATAAACACAAACAAAAAATAATGATAAAAATTCTAGTGAAATAACTTCATTAAAATTGAATTTAAAAAATTGAATTATAAAAATGAATTAAATAAAATAAAAATAAAATAAATAATTGTGTTACGTTCATTTCTTCTAACTTTTGTTCTGATTGAACCTGCTTTTTTTTTGCTTCGTCTTGTACTTTAACAATCTCCTTTTTCCAGCTTTCTTGGTCGTTTACGAGCTGGTTGTTGAGTTCTTTGAGGAATTGGTTGTCCTTCATCACTTGGAGGAGTTTTTCCTTCATTTGTCCATTGAGTTTTTCTACATCTTTGTTTTTGTTGACTGCAAAGTTCAATTTATCTTCAAAAAAAATTTATTTTTAAAAATTTTTTTTAAAAATATCTTTTAAAAATTATTTTAAGATTATATTTAAAATTACCTTTCATTTTATCGTGCTTTTCACATTTATTTTCCATACTTTTTATTTTTTCTAGCATTTCTTTTTTCAAACTAAAATAAAAATAAAAATTGAAACCAAAAATTATGTAAATAATTTAAAATTGGAAAATATAATGAAATTAAAATAAAATAAAAATATAAAAAATTGAAAAATAATAAATAAATAAAGGAAAAAATAGATAAATAACAAAGAAAAATAAAAATAAAAAATAAAAAAATAAAAAAATAATTAATAAATGAAAAAATAATAAGAATAAAAAAAACCTCTCAATTTGATCTTCGTAGTATTGTCTTTGTACTTGGAGTTGACTGGTCAACAAAAAATTGTACTCTACGACGATGGAGTTGATTTTCTCTGGTTGGTGGGAACTGTCATTTTCACGGGAGTGAGGCTCCCTAAAGTCGGAGACTTGTCGTAAGGGAGGGAGTTCTACTATTTTCCCATCTGATTTGTTTTGAATTAATCTATGTACATACTAAAAGATAATGAAAAAATAATTTTACAAAATTTTACAAAAATAAAATGAATAAATTAAAAAAAATGAATCAAAATTTTAAAAAATAAAAATAAATTTGTGATAAACAATAATTTAAAATAAATTTGACAAAAGTTTAATCATTGGTTAGTTTCAAAAATTAATCAGAATAAAAATTTTAAAAAAATCTGATGAAAATAAAATTTTGTAATAAAAAATAATATAACAAAATAAAAATTTTGAATAAAATAAAACTTGAATAAATTTTGTAATAAAAAATAATATACAAAATAAAAATAAAAAAAGAATGAAATAATGAAAAAATTGAAAGATTGTTAGTTTCAAAAAAAATTTCTCAAATAATTTTGTAATATTTAAAAAAACAAAAAAATTAAAATTAAAATTAAATTAAAAAATAAATAAAAAACATTTTATTTTTACACCGTCTCCTGTGTAATCCCATACCCTCTGGGTTTCTAACTCTAACGCATAAGTATGCCCCGTAGAAGCAAAATGTTTGTGGGCATGCCCCATGACGTATCTACCACAGCCAATGTATCCACACAACAAACACATCCACAGAGATTCTATTTCTTGGCAATCAGAACAAAAAGCTTCCTTTAAAGTTTGAAAAAAAAAAAAAATTTAAAAAAAAACTTGATTTTTTATTTTTATTTTTTATTTTTTATTTTGTTATTTTACTTTTTCTTTTTCAAATTTTAATTTTTTTTGAACATAATTAGAAATATAATTAATTGTACAAAAGTAATTTTGTTTATCAAGGGCAAAACTTTTTTTTAAAATATCAAGAATATTTTTTAAATTTTTTAGAATATTTTTTTGATTTTTTAGAATATTTTTTTGATTTTTAATATTTTTTAAATTTTTTTGAATTTTTTTTAATATTTTTTTTGAATTTAATGTTTTTTTTTTTACTATGTTAGATTGTGGCAAGGTGTATCTACAAACAGGACATGCATTTTCGGTCGACTTCCAGTTGACCAAACAATCGCAATGGAAGCTGTGGTTACAAAGTGTGATGAAAACTCCCGAAACGGATCTTTTTTTAAAAATTAAAAAAATTGTTAGTTAAAAAATTTTAATAAAATAAATTTTAATAAAATGAATTTTTATTTGAAAAATAAATTAAATTAAAAAAAAAAACCTTTCGAGAATTTCCAAACAGACAGGACACGTTGGTAATTCAACTTGGTTGGGAGGAGGGAAGAGGAAAGCATCTTCGTTGGGCAAGATGAATTGTATGTCACTGATATGAAACAATCTGCAAACTTCTGGCTGTAAAAAAAATAATAAAGATTTTATTTTTAATATTTTTTTTTTTATAAATAAATTATTCTCATTATTTTTAATTTTTGTTTTATTTATTTTTTTTACCTCAACAGAGTTGTATGGCTTTCCATTGTATTCTTTGTAAAACTCGTCAGAGTCTTCTTGATTTTGAAACTTAAACACGATGTTATAATATTTGGGAGACTTGTCCCTAAAAAAATAAAAATAAAATAATTATAAATATAAAATTAATAAAATACGAAAATTTTTTATTTTTTAATTTTATATTTTCTTGTTGTAGAATTACTTTTTCATTGTTATTTTTTTTTTACCTGACTACCCTCATGACATTTATTATTTTGGTGAATGCCCCAATGAATTTTATGAATTCGTCTGTTCCTATTTTGGACGGGACAGCATAACAACAAATGATGTCGCTTCTCTTTTCCTATGTTAATTGAAAAAATAACATAAAATAAAATTTAATACAGTGTAAAAAGTTATAATGATCGTTAAATATTATTTAAAAAAAAATATTTATTTTTTTTTTTACTGGTAATGAATAGTTTGTTATTTCACTGTTTTTATCTTTGTATAGATGCAATATGCCATTTATTATTTCTATGGTTGGATTTCCTGATGAGAATGAGATCATCATGTTATTCAGATTGCTATCTGATGAACTCAGCTTCAATGAATTGCTTGTATTATTAGTTTCATTATCTTTAATTTCTTTGTTTATTGTTACAATATTCTCAATCTTCTCTTTATCATCTATCATCTTTACTTTCTCTTTTGAATTTGATAGATCATTGTTATCCATCAAATTGTTTTTTGTTTGTTGTGTTTGATATATTACTTTTCCAATATATGGTGTTGGTATATTGTTTATTTCTTCAGTGATCACTACTTTTAATCTATACATAAAACAATTATATCTTTCCCTTTTGTTCAAATATTCAAAAAGAAAGTGTCAACCAAAATTTTTTTTTATTTTTTAATAATGACAATATTCACCATTAAATTCAATTTTTTATTCAAGGATATACTATATTAATCAGCATATGGACAATAATCTATCAATCTACAATTAAAGATATAAAATTGAGAAAATATTTGTATTTTTTTTTTTAATAAACAATGAGATCTCTTTATCCAATAACCATAATTTGAACATTTTCAAATGATAGAATCAAGATGATTGTTTTTTGAAGATATCAATCAATATGAAACCAAATAAAAAAAAAAAAATGACTGAATTAAATGAAGAAATGATAAATACTCTCATTAGAGAGTACGATTTGAAACCTATTGAAGAAGATCCATCTCTTGATCCTAAGCCAACCCTTGAAGAAGGTTATGCTAATTTCGTTGTAGTAAATAACATTCCTGTTGTAGCATCAGATAAATATGATAGATTGATTGGATTATTAAAGAAATTATTTAATGTATGTGGAACAATAGTTGATATTTATATGCCTTATAAAGAAGATAAATCTACAACTGATGGGTATGAATTGATCTAATTATCCTTTTTTAAAATATTTTTGTTGTTTTCTAATCTTTTTCTTACAAAAATATATATATTTTTTTTTATAAAATCAAAGATTCGCAATCATAGGTATAATATTTTCAAATTCATTAATAAAAAGAATTCTTAATTGTTAAACCACAATTAAATTTTATATCCTTCTTTTTTTAGAATTTTCAAATGAAACTGAATCCAAACAAGCAATTGAGAAATATAACAATTATAGTCTTGATAAATCTCATACTTTCAAAGTGGTTCCATTCAGCACACTTGAACAAGTAGCAGGAGTGCCTGATGAGTTCAAAGAACCTGAAATTAAGATTCCAGAAAGACCTGATACTAAAACATGGTTAATGGGTAACAAAAAAAAATCCTAAATCAACACTATAAATACTTGTATTAAATTTTAATCCTCAATAATATTTTTTATTGTGAAAGAAAAGTGATTATAAAACTATAATTTACAATATCCTTGTTGAAATAATCAAATTTTTCAAATCCTTATTGAAATATGAATTAATATTCAAATTTTAAAACCAACAGATCCAAGATCAATTGATCAATATCTCATCACCTGCGTTGACAAGATCGAAGTGTGCTGGAACAACGCCGACAAAAACAAGCTCTGGAACGATCAAAACCAAAAAAAGCCCGAAGTGATCTACGAGATGAACAAGCAAAAGGCCAGCTCCTTCGACAAGAACAGACACGAGTGGTCCCCACAAGGAAACTTCCTCGTCTCTATCATCCAAGAAAACGGTGTCATGTTGTCCATCGTCACCTCCCTCACCAACTCCACAAGAAAGGATGGAGTAAAAGCAATCAGCAAGCTTCCTCACGTCGGTGTACAAAGGGTCATCTTTTCACCCACCGAAAAGTTCATTACCACTGTCTCTGATAACGGAAAGTACATCAAGATCTGGGAAGTCTTGAGCGGCACCAACGTTTTAGTCTTCAAGTTGAACGAGAGCGTCTGGCCTCCTCTCCAATGGTCTCACGACGACAAGTACTTGGCCACCATGGAAGAAGACAAGATTTTGATCTATGACACCAACAAAATGGAAATTCTCGAAAATAAGATCCTCAAAGTTCCTAGAGTACAAAAGGTAAAATCTTTTTTTTTTTTTTGATAAAATTTAAAAAATAAAATTTGAAAAGAAAAATTTAAAAAAAATGAAAAATTCTGTTAAAAAAATTCATTTTATATCGACAATTTCCTTTTACTTTTTCCAAAAACTCATTTAATTTTTAGTTTTCTTGGGCTCCCACCAACAATTTCCTCACATATTACATCCCTGAAGAAAGCGGAAAGCCAGCCAGTGTATCCATCATGGAAATTCCCTCCCGTAAGATCCTCAAAGCACACAGCATCTACGATGTGAAGAACATCACCTTCGAGTGGCATCCACAAGGAGAGTTCTTAGGAGTTAAAATCGATCGTGAAGTTAGAGTCAAAAAAAGCAAAAAAGTGGAAATCGAAGATGAAGATGACCAATTCAAGGAGAAGAGAGAACCTGAGATCATGTCTAAGTACGACTTTATCAAACTCAAGGAGAAGGGCATGCCTGTCGTTCAGTTGGACACTAAGGACACTGTCTTGGGATTCTCTTTCGAGAAGGAGGGTTCTCGTTTCGCGTTGATCCACAGACCTCTTGCTTCTAAGAAAGTTACTGATTCTAATTCTAACTTATCCGTCTCAAGTAAAAAAATTTTTTTGTTTAATCAAATTTAAAATTAATTTTTTTCATTAATTTTATTTTTTATTTTATATTAATTTTTTCATTTAATTTTTTTTATTTTTAAATTCACAATTTTCATACTTTTTTTTTTATTTTTTCATTTTTATTTTTTTATTATAATTTTTTTCTTTAGGCTCACCTGTTAACAAAAAGCCCAATGTCTCATTCTATAAGATTGCACAAAAGGGCATCAACAACCTTGTGACCTTGGACAACCGCCCTACAAAATACATCTTCTGGAGTAACAACGACGGAGTTGTTGCTCTTGTAGGAGACAAATCTCAAGGTTATGTAATCGAATTTTACAATTTAAATTACAAAGAAACTATGAGCACTGTCAATCATCCTAATGCCCAAGTATTTTCTTGGTAAAAAAATTTTCAATTTTTTTTTTTTATTCTAAATTTTTTTTTGTTTGTTTTATTCTAGACTTTTTATTCCAAATTTTTTATTTTTTTTATTTTTTTTTTCTTTTTTTATTTTTATTTTTTGTATAGGGATCCTACTGGAAGATTTTTTGTTTCAGGAGTTTCTCTGTATGACATCAACACTGAAAACGGTTTTTTTGTATGGTCTTTCGATGGAAAGCTTCTCCAAAAAATTTATAAGGACTCCTTCTTAGGTGTACACTGGAGACCAAGACCTCCAACTATTCTTACTAATGAAATGGAGGTAATAAAAAATTTTTTTTCAATGTTTATTAATAATATTTTTTTTAAAATTATTCATTTTTTTACTTTTTTATTTTTGTGAATATTTTTTTAAAATTTTTTTAACACTTTTTTTTTCTTAGAAAAAAATCAAAAAAGAATTCGATACTTATGTTCAAAAATATCGTGATGAAGATAATCTCCTCCAAAAGAACTCCCGCCGTGAATTTTATGAATCCCGTATGAAAACTCGTAAAGAATTTTATAACTGGCGTGACGAGGCTCTCAAAGAATACAACAACAACCTCTCCCAGTTGAAATCTCTCGTATCTCATTATAAGGAGGATTCCTATCAAAATTGTGAAGTTGTAGTCGAAGAAATTTTAAGCATTACCGAGACAGAGGAATAAGATTTTATTTATTAGAAAGATTTATTTTTTAAAAACCTTTTCTTGTTTTGAATTAAATAAATTTTCTTTCATTTCTCACCTAAAAAAATTTTTTTTTATTTTGTTTTTCAAGAATTATTTTTGAAAGTTGGATTTTCCAACTTTTTTTTACATTTATTTTCTTTTTTTTTTTTTTTATCAAAAACATTTTCTAGAAAATAAAGTAGAAGGACCATTCTCATTAAATTCTTCCTTTGAAATCCACAACTGTTGGAAAGTTCTAAAATGAGACAATATGGATCCTCCAATCCAAACAGCGTATTTCTCCTCATTACGATTATATCTCACTCCCATGCTGTTGTCTTGAATTTTATTGATAATGTTTGGAGGTAAAGAAGATAAAAGACTTTTTTGGTTTCCTTTTTGGTATTTGAGCCACAACGAGGATTCGAAAATTTGATTTTGTACTTCTCTTTTCAATCTAAAAATAAAATAATCAAATTTAATAATGATTAAAAAAATTAGAATTTTAAAAAAAATAAATTAAAAAAAAAAGTAAAAATAAAAAAATTAAAACCTTGGCTTTAAATTAGGTAAAAAAGAATTTCCTCCACAAATAACCATGTAATTCAACATCTCTTTTCTAAGTCACAAAGACTTATACTCTTGCAAATGGCGTCGGGGATGGATAATTGTTCGGAAATGTCGCTTTCAATATCAATGGAGGTGTCGAACAAAACTTCTCCACCCAAAAATCTTTCAAACCCCATTTCTATTTTATTTCCGCAAGGAAGTTCATATTTGATTTTGCTCTTATCTTCAAAAAAAAATTATTTTTTTCTTATTTCTATTTTATCATATTTATCCATTTTTTAATTATTTAATTATTTTTGAATGTTTTTTTATTCATTTCAATTATTTATTTTTTAATTTTTAATTTATTTATTTGAATTTGTTTTTTTTTTGAATATTTTTTTCAATGTACCTATATTATAATTCGAAGGTCTTTCATTCAAAACTTGAACTAAATTTTCTTTTAAATCGTCAATCACTGTCACTCCGAAAATTCCTTCAGAAAGTTCTTTGTTGACGTAAAGATCTTCTTCAATCAAAATTCCTCTTCTCCTCATCAGATTTGAAAGAAAATTTGAAACTGTTTTTCCTCCTGTATGTGTGATAACATTTGCATGTGGAACGGGATATCCTATGATAAGAAGTTATAAAAAATTTAATATTCTTTCATTTTTTTATTTATTTTCATTTTATTTTTTATTTTTTTATTTGTTTTTTGTTTTTGATTTTTTTTTCAATTTTTTGTATTTAATTTAAATTAATTTTTTTTTTGTTATTTCTTTATTTATTTTCATTTTTTTTTTATTTTTTTTTCATTTTTTTTATTTATTTTTTATTATTTTAATATTTTCGAATTTTAAAATTTTTTGTATTACCATCTGATATTGGACCTTATTTAATATTTTAATTTTCAATTTTTTAATTTTTAAAGAAAAATTTATTTTAAATAATTTTTTTACAAATTTCAGTTTGGTTGTGACCACTGATCACACTCAATCCACTGGATTGTCCATGACTGAACAAAGAAAGAGGGGCTTCGCTGTTTTTAAATTTTTAAAAATAATTAACAAAAATTTTTTGAAAAAATCAAGATATTTAATAATAAAAATTAATTCATGATTTAAATAAAAAATAAATAAAAAATATTTTTAAATTTTTTTTTTTTACTTTGAAATGTATATTGCAGGACAACTGTGTTTTTCAAAGTAATAACTCAACATCTTATAACCTTTAATAATTTTTTATTGTGACCACAAAAAAAAAATATTAAAACATTTTCTGGTTTGAAAGTTTATCAAAATAGATTCGAATGATTTAAATTTAATATTAAATATAATTTGAAATTTAACATAATAAAAGAAATATTATTATTACTTCTATTCAAATTTATATCCATCGTCTTATTTGTCTTTTATCCGAATTGATTTATGTGAAGAATTTAAATTTTAGGCCTAAATTAATCAAATTTTTTTTTTTTTTTTACGAATAAAGGATGCTCAACAGGATCTATCTTTAATTCTTCATAGAACATCTTCTGTGTGATCTTATCCAACATATCCTCGTTAAAAAAGATGCTGCTGTCTTTTTTATTATCTTCATTCACAACTCTCAAATTTACTTTTGGAATTTCATCACCTGCAAATCCTCCACTACAATTTCTTTCTCCTATGATAAGTACTAATGATGTTATTTCCATTTTTTTTTTTTATATCTATTTCGCTTCAAATATTTATGTCACTTAAAATAAACTATCCTCATTTGATTATTTTTATGATTATGGAATGGATAGATCTCCCTTTGGATGGTGAATAAAAAATCTCTTTTTGAAATCAATATTAATTGACATTCTTTATTTTTATTCTGTCTTTTAAATATTTATGTTGAAGTGTGTAATGTAATCTTCAATATTTGATGTTCAACATTTGTAAAATGAATAATCCTTGAGTATTTTCTTTACACTCAAACATTTGCTAAATGTCTCCTTCTTTTTAAAGTATTAATAATTTTGTGTTTTAAAAAAAAAAAAAAATGGGTAAAATACAAAGAGGAAAACAAGCAAGAAAAAGGATGAAGTTATTTAAATCAGTTTTCGGATATAATGCCCCTTACAGAGTAATTTTCATTATCAACATCAAAAAAAAAAGATGAGATGATTCTTTATTTTTTCTTCAATTATTCCCAATCAAAAATATATTGTCACCTAAATTCATCAAACAATAATTATTATAGGTATTATGTAAGTAATATTTCAATAAATTTTTAAAGATAAAATACTATCAATTCAAAAACATAAAGGATATCATCATTTCAATTAATATTAATAAAAAATCATCTCCGTTTAAAAAAATACGTCTTCAGTTTTAAAATCTTATTTTACATTCAAAATAAAGATAACTCGGACTTTATTCAACTGTCAATCAAACATAAAGTGAATTTGAGGGAGGGCTTGCCTGAATTATTCGGAGAAAGAGCGTATCTGGTTACCACTGAATGTATATATCAAGAAATAAGACAAAAGGGACCAGAATATCTCGAAGCAACCATTTTAACAGGAAAAATTAAGAGGTAAATAAAAAAATAAAAAAAAAATTTTTTTTTGAAAAGATATTTTTTTAAATTTATATTTTTAATTTTAATTTTTAATTTTAATTTTTAATTATAATTTTTAATTTTAATTTTTAATTATAATTTTTAATTTTAATTTTTAATTTTATATTTTAATATTTATATTTTTAATTTTTAAATATTTTTAATTTTTAAATATTTTTAATTTAAAAAAGTTAAAAGCTGCAAAACAAACCCATAGTTTTTTATTTTTGTTTTAATTTCAATTCTCCAAAGGAATAAGTAAAAGAGAGAATAATATAATTAAACAATTTTTTTCAATGGAAAAAAAAAAATAATTTTATTTAATTAATACTTGTGATTTTCATTAAAATAAGAATCTGTTAATTTTTAATTTTTAATTTTCTTTTAATTTTAATTCTCGATAAATTTTCGTTTGTTTATTTTAACAAAAAATAATTTCTTTTTAAAAAAATAAAGATTGAAATGTGATCATGAACCATGTGTATCAGCATTTGCTTGCATCCAAAAAATGATCAAAAACGAGAAATTCATCGTAGCAGTCGACGGAGGAAAAGAGCGCGACAAACTCCGCAAAATGGCGGGGCAGCCAATCCTCTACATCAAGGACTGTGCCCTCAGGTTGGAGAAGCCTTCCAATGCTACTAATCTCAAGACTACTCAAAATGCCAAAAATAAAATGTCCGCTCAAAAGAGTGAGCTTGTTTCTGCTCCTAAGTTGTTTACTCCTGGAAAATCTGACACTCCAAAGAAGAAAAATTTTGTTAAGGTAAATTCAGAAATTTTTTTTGTTATTTTTTATTATTTTTAATTTTTATTTAAATTTAATTTTTTTTTTGTTCATTTAAATTTTTTTTTTTAATTTTTAAATTTTAAAAGAGAAAAGAATTTACTAATGAGACCCGTGTACAGAAGAAAAAACGTAAATGGAAGGATAAAATAAAAGAGAAGAAGGCCGAGTTTGAGCAGAAGAAGAAGGATGGGTTGCTAGTGAATGAGAAGAAGAAGAGGAAGAGAAAAAGAAAGAACAAGTCTGACGGATCTGACAATCAGAATAAAAAACAAAATGTTGAAACAGAAAATTAAAATTTTAATTTATTTTATTTAATAAACGAGTTTATTTTTTTTTTTTATTCATCTATCGGTTTGTATCTGTTAGAAAAGAATTGGATGATCAATAAACAAATTGGTTTAAATTGAAAATATCAACACTTGGAGACTTTGTCAAACAAATGATGTCTGTTTATATTCCAAAGTTTTTCTTTTTCAAAATCTTCAATCAGATCATAACATTCTTTTGCAGTTTCTTCCTTTTAAAAGATAAAAAAATAAATTTTAAATTTTCTTGAACTAAAATAAATTTAAATTTTTTACTTTATACATCGTGTTGACATCAGCGCAAGAATTAAGAAGGAAGAATAGAGTTTCATTGTCATTTTTAGAAACAGATTTATTTATCATTGGATAATGTATGGTGTACTGATCAATCACTTTTTTGTTGAGATCAATAAAAGGAATAACTTCTTGGAATTATGAAATAAATCTCTCCGTGGCTGCGACATAATCAAGTCCTTCTTTAGTTGTCGTAATATCGAAAAAAATATAATAAAAAATAGTTTTAAAGTCATAATCACGTGCTAAATCCAACAAACTATCAATTTGTGAAATTTTATCATATTAGATTAAATTGCACAATCTGTAATATTTATCTTCGAGACCATTATTAAATATTTTGTTAATTTTTGATTTCTTGATTTGTTTTTTAATGGATTTTTTTTGTCAAATTAAGCAGGTTTCTGACTTCCCAAACAGGACTAAAAAAATCCCAAATTTCTTCCAACTTTAAGAGAGTAAAAACATTAAAATTAAAATTCCAAAAAATTAATAATAAATTCTCGGAATTTTTTATTTTATATTTATTAAAAATACAGGAAAAATTATTTTACAGTTAAATGCCCCATTCTTTACCATGTTTACCACAATGTTGATATTTTTTGAACTAACAGCTCCTCTAAATCCTTCATTCCAATCTTTTGTTCCCATTTGGATCATTTTGTTTATGATAGCCATATTTCCTCCCAAACAACTATGATAAAGTTTTTTTTTGTTTCTTTCAATTCATTCTTTGAAAGATAATCTTTGAACATTTCAACATCTCCTATTTCTTGATTTTAATTATTGAAGGTATCTTTTGATTGAGAAAACAATATAAATTTTATAAAATTTTTTATATTTTATATTTTATATTTTTTGCCCATTTTGACAATAATCTTTCTCTTTTTCCTTTCCCACAATTATTTTGAAAATCACAATTTCATTCTTGTAATTTATTTTTCATTTTAATAATTGATTACTCTTGTGTTTAATGAAATCTATTAAAGTCGAATTTTTGAGATTTGTTGAATATTTAAATTGATATCTCTTAGTTTTTTTTTTCAAAAACGAAATGATTACCAAGAAATATGAAAATAATTAATCCTTTAATTTTTTTTTAAAAGAAGAATTCTAAATACATTTTTTGTCCATGAAGAAAAGAACTCTTTCTAGAAATATAGGCAGACATGGCGGCAGCTTTGGACTCAAACTTCAAACCTATGACGGAGATTTGGGGATCATCAAAGAAGAAGGGAGGAATGGTCAAACCCAGTCGAAGGAATTCCCTAGATACGTTATTGACATTGAACTTTAGGTTTTTGTGGAGAATTAAAATTTTTTCGGTTGATTCAGAAAAAAAAGGGTGGACATATCCAAACTTTGAAAAAAAATCATCAAAAATAAGTAAATAAAAACAAATAATCTTTAAAAAAAAAATGATTGAATATAAAAAAAATATATGATCAAAAAATAATAAAAATAAAAATTTAATTTTGTAAAAAATGATTGATATAAAAAAAATATGAACAAAAATAATAAAATATTAAAAATAAAAAATAAAAAATAAAAAATAAAAAATAAAAAATATAAATAAAAAATATAAATAAAAAATAAAAAATAAAAAATAATAAAATAAAAAATAAAATAAAAAATAAAATTAAAAAAATTCAAGAAAAAATTACTAAAAAAAATCAAAATTTATTTTCAAAATAATTTACCTCTTCTAAAATTTTCAACAACACGATCACGTTGATTTTTGGATCTGTCGGATGTGATAAAGTCGACGTTGATGTTGTGGAAGACAAGTTCCTTGAAGAGCTGCTCCGCACGTTCCTTATTTTCCACAAAGATGATTACGGGAGGCTCGAATCCCTTGAGGATCATATTCCTAAGAAAAATCAGTTTACCATCTTCTGTACCACAGTATATCAATTCTATTTGAAAAGAATAACAAAAAGTTTAAATTTATTTACGAAATTAAATTTAAATTGAAAATTTTTGTTTTATTTTAGAAAAAATTTATGAAATTGAATATTTTTATTTTATTCAAGAAAATTTTCTTGATATTTATTTATTTAAAAAAAAATATTTATTTAAAAAAAAATATTTTTTTTTTAAAAAATTTACCTTGTGAAATAGTTTTTCTTGGAATGGCACCACTTTGAATGGTTAGTTTGAAAGGATTCTTCAAAACAGTGTCCGCCAAATTGGAAACAGTGCCGGGAACTGTTGCAGAGAAAAAGGTTTTTTGGCATTCTTTGGAGAGGGAGGCGATTATCTCGTCTATTTGATGAATGAATCCCATTTCGAAGAGTTTATCAATTTCGTCCAAAACAAAGTACTGTACTGTTGAAAGAGATAAAGTTTTATCTCTTAAAAATTTCAAGAGACGCCTATATGAAAAGTAAAAAATAAAATAAAATAAAATAAAATAAATAATTAACAAAACTAAATTTCAAAATTAAGTTAAAAAACAAATTTGATAAAGAAATTAATATAGAAAGCTATTTTTCTAGAAAATTCATTGAATTAAGAATTCACTAGCTATTGGTCTTTCTTGTTTGTTATTATATGCCTCACAACAAATTGATAGTTCATAAAATAATTAAAAACACCAAGTAACAAAGTTGGGAAGCAAAATTGAAATTGAAAAAATAACAAAATGAAAGAAAAATGAGGAATATTTTCTTAAATAAAAAATAAAATTTACATCGGAGTTGTAACAATTACGTCATATGTACATTTTTGGGTGTTGCTAATTGCGGATGCATTGGAATCTGTGAGAAACAAAGTTCTGAAAGGTTTTCCCTTAGAGAGCTCCAACAATTCTGAATGAATTTGTTTGGACAATTCTCTTGTTGGTGCGATGATCAATCCTCTCAATTCCTTTTTCGGTTTTTTGAGAATGTGCAGCAGAGGAATGATGAAACTGGCTGTTTTACCTGAACCTATATTAAGAAAATAAAAAATTTTGTTAAGAATTTAAAAATAAAATCATTTAAAATCAAAAAATGATATAAATTATTATTATTTAAAAAATATTATTTTTTTACCTGTAGGTGCACATGATATCATATCAGCTCCTGTCAACAAAAGAGGTATTGCTTGCATTTGAATTGCTGTTGGTTTTTTATAGCCCAATCTCTCAATGTTCTTTAAGATGTAGTTACGGAGATTATATGTGGATTCCAATTCTGAGAATTCAGTTATTGGTGGTTTGGATTCTTCTTCAGGAATCACTCTTATCTTGTATTTCTTTCTGATTGATTCCAATGTATTTTTTATTTCTCCCTTTTCTAATCTTTTGAGCTCATCACTATCCAATTCATCTTCCTCATCATCCAACTCCTCCTCATTATCTTCCTCGACTTGTTTCTTTTTTGATAATAACCTTATATCACTATCCTCAGATACTTCATCTTCATCTATCTCTTCTTCATCTTCTATCTTTCTCTTTCTATTCTTTTTATCAGATCCATTCTCACTTTTTTCTTTATATTTTCCAAAAAAATCCTTTTTTTTGTATTTTATTGAGAAAAAAAATTTATGATGAATGATTTTGTTACAAGTTCTTTTGGCATTGATCTACTTTTCAATTTCTTTTCTATTGATTCTTCATCTTCTTTCTCTTTCAACTGAGTGAATTTTTTTTTCTCCTCTTTGGAGAATCTTGCTCCAAATGTTAATGATGAAAATAGATCATCCATGTTTACTTGAATTATACCTAATACTTTCAAAAATAAGGGTGAATCAAGGAGTTGATTTTATTTTATATAATTTTCAAATAATAAAAAAAAAAAATTTTGATAACGAAATCAAAAGAAGATATTACAAAAAGAAATGCAAAAGGTAAATCTCAATTATTCAACCAAATAAATAACATTTTTTGTTAAATTTTTAAACAATCTTCACACAAATTTATTTTTATATTTTTAAATTCCTCACTATAAAAAAAAACGATATTTTATAAATTTGTTATTGTTTGGTTCCAAAATTAGTTTTTGAGTAATTCAAAAATATTCAATGATGATTCATCTCCATCAAAAGAATTCTTATCAATCAAAAATCAATTAAACGATGAATCATCTGAATTATCTGATTTCGAGGATGATGAAGATGAAGAGGAAGAGTATTCATTCGAAGAGATAGAAGAGGATATGAATTCCAATGAAAAGGAGGAAAATATATCAACCAAAAAGAAATTGACCATCAGAAAAAAAAAGATATTGATTGAAATGAGCAGAGATGATGTTAAGGAAAAGAATAAGGGATCAGAAAGAAAAGTTATAAAGGTATTATCCGAAATAAAGAAGGAAGATCCAAAAATAAGAGATAATCATCACGATAATCAACATCATATTGGAGAAGATAACTCGCATTTAAAGATAAAACATTTAGAGGAAGTGAGGAGAGAAGATATTAGCGATAATAATAATAATACAAATAAAAATAAAAATAAGGAAGAGGAGAAAATAGTACATTTGGATGAAGAGGATAATAATCATGATAACAATCATAAATCAACAAATCAATCAACAAATCATAAACTAGTAATATCTTTGGAAGAAATTACGAGAGATCATCATAATGAAGATAATCAAGATAATCACAAATCAAATCAAAGTAAAAGTGTGATCGTTTTGGAAGAAAACACTAGAAAAACAGACAACAAAACAACTCACAAACACGACGAAGATAGCGAAAGTTCTGAAAGAGAAAATAAACCAAAAATAAAAGTTTTGAAAGAAGAAAGAAGAAATAACAGTGATACTAGCAGTGATGATAGTAGTAGTGATGAGTTAGGAGAAAATCCTATAGTCAAAGTTTTAGTTG
>JAMYWO010000017.1:204999-216177 GCA_024220525.1 Cochliopodium minus | reverse complement strand
CGATCCGGTTATATTGAATAC
Organism: Cochliopodium minus; assembly: GCA_024220525.1. Classification (NCBI taxonomy): domain Eukaryota; phylum Discosea; order Himatismenida; family Cochliopodiidae; genus Cochliopodium; species Cochliopodium minus. The sequence continues at coordinate 216,156 of JAMYWO010000017.1, read as the reverse complement.
CATAGATCAATTTTCACAATAAATAGGGGATTTAGATTGTGATTTTTATTATCATTGAAGAATACTGGATTATAATCTGTAAATAAATCCAAAGTTAAAAAATTTTGAGTGCAAAATGAAAAAGGAAGAATAGAAGTGAAATAAAGTGGGAGTTTTTAAATAAATGGGAAATATTAAAGAAAAATTTAAATAGACTTGGTGCAAAAAGCAAGATTAGAGATTCTCATTAATATCTATTTGAAAATAATTTTAAAAAAAAGAGATTTTCGAAATGATTGAAGATATCTTAAAATTAAAATAAATTATTTATGTGTTTTTGATATTTGTCAAATGATGATGATTATATATGTGATACAATTCCAACAATTTAATTATCATCTTCCATTTCAAATAATAATCCCTCTTTTTTTGGGGTATTAGTTTTACTGTTAAAATTAAATTCGATATTGCTTTGTTTAGGTTGAGTGATCCCCGGGATGAAGGACATATTAGGTGGGGGAGAACGAGATAATGGAGAATTTTGCAATTTCAACAAAGAATTAATATCATAAACAATTCTTGTACCTAAATTTGTTAAAAATTAAAAATTGTTGATGAATGTTTTTGCAAAATGGAGTTAAACTATTTTCAGTTTTTGAAATAATTATTGGTGAAATATAGATGATTGATGATCATAATTGGAGGGTTTAAATCTTTCTTTTAAAATATAGATAGGGAAATAGTATTGTGTTTATTTTGAATAGATATTATAATAATTATTTTAAATATTAAATGAAAATTAGATAAATAAGTTCAATTAATTGATAAATTTTTAATTTTATAAGAACATCATGTTGGTATAAGATATACAAAGAAAAAAAATATTTTTATTCAATTTACCACCAGGTGTTGTTCCAAACATTGTTCCTCCTGGTGTTGTTGAGATATCTATCCAAAAAATAAAAATATATATAAAAAAAAATTTTATATTTTGAAAAGAAATTTTATTTTACCTTTGACATCAAGAAATTCATCTTTTCTTCCAGGAATAGCAATTTTTCCAGAGCCTATTAATTTAAAAAGGAAGAAATAAGTTTATAAAAATTTAAATTAATTTTAGGTATAAATTTTTCTTACTTGGCATTATATTTTGTTTTGACATTATATTTTTCTTTTATTCTATTTATTTATCTACAAATGTGTGGTCTTTTTTTAAAAAAGATTTTGAAAAACAAGATCCTTTTTAAATTTTTTTTTNTTTTATTGATTTTTATTGGATTCTTGATAGTTCAAAAGTTTTGGGACATTTTAACCTCTGATTCAGAACTAAAGAAACTATTTAAGCTGTCAATAAAAAAGAACAATGGTCTGATAGAAACGGCAAGTGAAATAGAAAAAATAATAGATAAAAGGAATAAAAAGAAATTTGAATATTCTCTTTCAAATTTGAGTAATGAGATTGAGTTTGATAATAAATTTCAAGTTAAACATGTTCTAATGAATGAACCCTTTGATTTACATGAAATCATAGACAACATAATTGATCTCGAGGAAACTGACAAAAAAATGTTGAGTTTCGTTGCTAAAAATGTTGTGAGATTTAACAAACGAAGTGAGATTGAAATAAATGTGAAACGTTTAGAAAATTGGTTCGATGGAGTCTCCAAATGTTCCAAGAAATTTAATCACCTCATTCTTCCTTTCTTTGATATTAACCACAAGTTTAAGGAAGACTTTGACGAACCTATTATGATGAGAAAGATTTTTACTGAAAATAACTGCAAGTTTATGTTCTATTTCCTTTATTATGGAGTAATATTTTTCAAGAAAAAAAAAAATAAAATTTTTATATCCTCTTACATCTATTTGTTTATTTGTTTAATATTTTAGGGAGAAACTGCAAAAGAAACAGCACTGGAACTCTTTAAAGAGGTTGGTCAAAAAGAATGTTTGGAGTTCATTGAAGATTTTGAAAACGAAAAACTTTGGAATGTTGAAAGACATCACTTGTTTGACAAAAACCTCAAAAAAAGAATTTTTATCTTTTTGATGGTCTCCAAAGTGTTGATGAAAAATTTTGAATTTAAAATTCCAAAACCAATTTGTTTTTTGATCATCCAATTCTTTTCAAATCAATTCTTTAAACCGATTACAAATGGAACAAAAAGAAAAAGAGAAACATTAGATGAATATCAACATCAAGATCAACATCAAGATGATGAAGATGAAGAAGAAGAAACTTTCTACCCCAATAGAAAATTAAAAAATTTAAAAATGCTAAATAATTTTAATTAAAATAAATCATCTTAATTTCCGTCAAAATCAATGTTGTCGTAATCAGTTAAACCAAAAAGATTACTGTTTTGATCCTCATAAACCGTTTCATCATACATGATATCATCTTCGTTGTCAAGGGTGATGTTGGGGAGACTTTGGGAGATGATGTCATCATTTATGGTGAAATTGCTGAATTCTTCGGGTGCGCTGTTTTTGTAAAAGGGATCGATGTTAACGTCATTAAGACTTGTGTTCATGTGAACCATGTAACTAAATAAAAAAAATTAAAAATTAAATTAGTTTCTTGGATATGAAATAAAATTTTTCAAAAAAATAAAAAATAAAATAAAAAATAAAATAAATTAAAATAAATGAAAAATAAAAAATAAAAAATAAAAAATAAAAAATAAAAAATAAAAAATAAAAAATAAAAAATAAAAATAAATATTGATAAAAATAAGATAATAATACTACTTTTCTTCGTCATCGTGGTTGTGAAAGCTGTCATCTTTGTGTTCAAGTTTCAATTTTTTGGGGATGACTTTCTTAGCGTTAACCACAGTTTCGTTTTCATCAGAAGAATTTCCGTTCTTCTTTGACTTTTTCACTTTCTCCTTCCTTTGGAAGTTGATGAAAGTGTACTTGGTGCATTTTTCTGATCCTGGAAGTTCTTGAATCAACTTTTTGATGAAAGCATTTCCAAGCCCAAAGTTATCCGGTCCTGAAAAATATTTAGATTTTTTATTTTTTAAATTTTTTTTTAATTTTTTATTTTTTAAAATATTTAAATTTTTTAATTATTTAATTGTTTTTTTTTATTTTTCATTTTTTTCATTTTTATTAAAATGAATTTTAATTTTTCTTTTGTTAATTTGTTTTTTTTTTGTTTTAAATTTTTTATATTTTCCATTTTTTTTAAATTTATTTTAAACATATTTGATTTTTTTAAATTTTTCTTTGTGAAATGTTTTCCTTTTTTTTAAATTTGATATCATTATATTTTCAAATTTTTTTGTGTCAAATTGTTTCTTTTGATTTTTATTTTATTTTTATCTTCAAATTTCTGATTTTTTTTTTTACCTGAACATGCAGTTTTCTTTTCGAAATGGCTAAATGCTGCACTCCAAACATTAGATGGGGAATCTCCCAAATAAGGAGAATTTTTTGGATCATCTTCTACAATCAACCTTGTAAAGAACAAAAATTAAATTAAAAAAATTTTAAAAAATGCAAATAAATAATAAAAATAAAATAAAAAATTCAACAATAAGAAAAAATTTAAAATTAAATCAAACGAAAATAAAAAAAAAAATAAACCTTATATAAATAGAAATAAAAATAAAATAAAAACAAAAATAAAAAAATTTAAAAATAAATTAATTAAAAATACAAATAAATAATAAAAATAAAAAATAAAAAAATAAAAAAAAAATAAAAAAAAAAAATAAAAAAAAAAATCTAAAAATAAATTGTAAAAAAATACAAATAAATAATAAAAATGTAAAAAAAATAAAATAAAAATAAAATGAAAAATAAAAAGAAAACATGATGTAAAATATAAACAAAAATTTTACTGAAACTTTGGATGACCATCTACAAGCAAAATGCTGCTGTGATACTTGGTCTTGGCGTTGGGCTTCAAATAACTTTTGAAGATTTTGTAGCTACTGTAACCGACAGGATAGATGAAGCTGGGTTTGTTGAAGTTATCGGGGTTGTTGGGGATGTAACCCAGTGACTCCACCACCAGGGTGTTGGAGATGTGCAGTGGGAATTTGATGTTGTTCTCGTCTATTTCTTTTGGTACTATGTAATCTTTCTCACTTTTTGGAAATAAAAATAATAAAAAATAAAAAATAAATAAAAAATAAAAAAAAAACAAAAAAAAAAATAAAAAATAAAATGTAAAATTGTTAAATAAAATAAAAAAAGAATTTAAAATTCATAAAAAAATAAAAATAAAATAGATTTAATAAAAATGAAAATAAATTGAAAATAAAAAATAAATTTCATAAATAAAAAATAAAATAATTAAAATATTAAAAAAAAATGACAAACAAATAAAATTTATTTAAAAATCATCAAATGAAAAAAAAAATTAAAGAAAAAATAATGTTAAAAAAAAAAATTGTTTTTACCCTGATTTGGCAGTTGGTTTAGGGGATCTCTTCCTCTTTTTTTTGGTCTTCACTTCGTCACTTTTGATGGTGAGAATTTTTGAAGGAGCAGCTTTGGTGGGGGTACCGTGATTGCTTGGAGGTGAAGAGTTTTTGACAGGTGAAGACTTTTTCTTGCTTGTTTTTTCTGTTTTCTTCTTTGGTTCGGTCTTGATGAAAAAAAAAAATTAGATTAAAAAAAATCTTTTAAAATTAAAAAAAAAATAATGAAGAAAAATGTCATTTATAAATTAAAAAAAATTTTAAAAAAAAATTGATCATCATAATCAAAAAAAAAAAAGAAAAAAAGAAGAAACAATGAAAAAAAAGAAAAATAAAAAATAAAAAAATTGATAAAAAGAAAATAAAATTGATCATCAATAAATAATAAAATTATAAATAAAAGGATCACTTTTTTGGGCTCTTTTTCTTTGGTTTTCTCTACAAGTTTGGAAGGTTTTTTTATGTCCTTTGTGACAACTTTCTCAGGGAGCTTGAGAGGAGGAGGAAGATTTTTATTGGGAGGAACTTTCTTGACAGTTTGTTTGTCGGTGTTTTTGAAAGCAGTTTGAGATTGTTTTTCTTTCTGTTTTTTAACTGCCTTTTTAACGGGAAGTGCGACCTTCTTTGGGGCGAGGGGAGTAAAAGTTGGACTGCTTGGTTGGGTTGGCATAGAAAGCATTTGGTGAGGCACAACAATGTCTTCATTCATCATAATATCGTTATTGTTATTCAAACTATTGTTATTTGAATTATTGTTTATATTACTAATATTAATTTCATTGTTGTTATTAATGTAGTTGTTGTTATTATGAAAATTAAAATTATTGATGTTGTTGTTATTATTATTTAAAATGAAGTTATCATTGTTGTTAAATAAATTCAAATTATTGTTATTTTCAATGATATCAATGTTGTTGTCGCTATTTTCAAAATGGAGGTTATTATTAACATTATTATGGAGATTATTATTATTTTCTATGACATGATTAGTACTTGTACTCAAATTAGTATTACTGGTCTTGTTATTTGTCTTTGTGGTATTGTTTTTGTTCGAGGATGTCTTGCTATTCGTTGTTTTGGTATTTTTTGTTTTGTTGTTTGTTGTTTTGGTTGTGGTGCTCGTTTTCTTGTTGATGGAATCATTGTTGTTATTGTTAATGGTAAAGCTGGTGAAAGGATTGGAAGTGATCAAAACAGGAGTGGTCCTGGTAGTGTTCACATCATTGGAGTAACTGTACCTTAGCTGCTTTGATTTTTCAGAGAAAATCTGCTTGCAATCCTCTTTGATTTGCTCAAAATTAAGAGTGTTGTCGCTTTCCCCCTGAAACGGCTTCAAAGAAACAGAATACTTGTAAACTATCTCCAACATCTCGGACCTCTCCTTCAACAACTCTATTTTCTTGGGGCTTGTATTGGTGTACAAAATGAAGCAATCGAGAAGGATCCCAATCACCACATCATTGTCTTTGGTGTTTTCGATTTGCAAGAAGTTTTCCTTCAAAAGATCAAAGTAGATCTTTTCAAACCTTTCAAGCAAATGGCTGTAGATCTCTTCCTTGATGAAGTGGCTTTGCATGTTCAACCTTTGGCAAATGGATCTCAACAAACTGATGTCCTTGCAACCCTCCACAATATCAAAGAGAAAGCTGAAATACTTGGAAGTGTAATAAGTCTGCTTTGTGTTAAAATCAAATCCAAGCTTGTCCAAAAAATTGACACTGGGACCTTCGTCTTTAAAAATGAATTTTCGTGACTTGGTAATTCTCTCGGGGAGAAGATTCTCAAGTTCGAACAGATGGAGCAAAGCACCCAAGCAGTTCTTGTTGTTCTGGTTGAGCATCTTCGCATAACTGAAGATGGACTTGTGATAATGGACGCAGTTCTTGTCAATGTAGACACTGATGTTGAAAAACTCCTTCTCGATGATGTCCAACAACCTGTTCTTCTCATCCAAGTCGAGAGGCCCAAAAAAACTTTCTTCGATGGAATAAACGTGGTTGTGTCTGAAGTTGTCGCTGCTGAAAGAGATGGCAGGACTGTTCTCGTTCGAATTGAAAAAACTGGTCATGTCCATGTTCCCTTCAAAGTGATCATTTCCCAATTTTTTTTTGTTACAAACCAAAACGTCAGAGGAGAGTTTGTGATCAGTGAAATTAGGAAAGTATTTCATGAGAAACTTGTTGTTGGTTACGCTCTCGTCTTTGAGAACCTTCAATGCACTTGAGGTGAGTTTGTGCTTCGGGATGTACATGAACTCATTCGTGCAGATCTTCAGTGCACTGTCATAGTAATCCAAATACTTTTCTGGTGATTCATTCAGCTTTTTGGATACTTTAGCCATCAAATAGTAATCACTATTAAAAAAAGAAATAAAAACAAAAAAAATGATTAAGAAATAAAATGAATTAAAAAATAAACAATTAAAATAAATTTGAGAATAAAATCTTTTTTTACGTCCAATGAACTTTGTGTGAAAATTTTCGCAAGAGAAGTAACAAATTATCTGATGCATTTTTGTAAAAATTGTTGTTTTCTTCTCTCATAATACTTTGCTTTGAATAATACAAATGTGCGAGTTGTTGATATACATAAGCAAGTTTGTCTCCATCTTTCAAATCGTTGGAGAGGGACAAATTGAAACACATAATGGTTTTCTATTTAAAATTTAATTATAAAAATTAATAAAAATAACAAAACTTAAAAAATGAATTAAAAAATTTTTTTACGGAAATGAGATCAGTGCATTCTTTTTTATTTGTCTTTTCAGTGTTAACAAGATTTAAGTCGAATAAATTTTTGAAGTGGCAAGCTAAATTGTACCAACTGTCTGCTCTGTTAGGATTAGCAAAAAGATCACACTAAAAATTAAAAAAAATGTTAAAAAAAAAAAAAAATGTAAAAAAAATTGTAAGTAAATAAAAATAAAAAATAAAAATTTTAAAAAAATAATTCTGTTACCATTATTGCATCTTCCAAAGTTTTGTCTTTCAATTTGTCTTTGTTGTTAGTCAACTTTAGAGGAGAAGGCTCAATAGTGCGAGAAAATTTGCTGTTAAATAAATAAGAAGAAAAAGTGTAGAACAGATGCTCGTTGGCATACTTGACGTATTGATTAGGCTCGACCTTGATGTGATACTGAAGGGGAGGTACGGTTTGGTTGACTTTGGTTAGAAACTTTCTAAACACAGCCAATTTGATAGGGATCTTGAAGTAATTGTAAAACTTTGTCAACAAGTCATAGAACTGGGGTGACTTCTCTTTGTTTTCCATGTACGAATACAACACGTGGAAGATTTCGGAGGATTCCTCCAACTTTTTGGCCGACATGTAGTTGGAAGTTTTGGATTTGAACAAGATGATCTTGGATTGGATGAGCGTTTTGATGCAGTCGAAGAGTTCCTTGGACAAATCCAAGCTGCACTCCTTCTCCACCAGTAACTTTTGCTCTTCGGACAATTTCTGAAAGTAAGTGAGGTAGAGTTTGCTGATTTGGAACTTCTGCTCAGTCTTTAGATTATACTTCAAGAAGAGATCGTACAACATGAAAACCATTTTGGAGGTCTCCATAAACTCCAACCCCATGTAGACAGACAAATCCAAAAAGACGGACCAACCAAGTAAATACAGTGTCCTAAAGTCCTCCCCATTTCCGCACTTGTGCAAAACAAAATACAGTTTGGTAGAAAGCGACATCAAAAGCTCTTTTCCTTGTGGAGTTTGAAAGATGTACTTTGCATCCTCGTAGTACTTCTTGATCTTTCCCAAATAATACAAGAGTTTTCTTTCTTTCAACTTTCCTTCCTTTATCTCGGGAGAGTTACAAATAGCATGTTCTAATAACCAATCTATACAAATATACATACAAAAATAAATTTTCTCGTTTTTAAAACATACGAACAGGTCCCTAAAGAGATTGAGAGAGCTTTTGGGAATATCAGTTGACTTCAATGAAATATTTTCGAATTTATCTCTTCCCTCAGCGTTTGGGTCATTCGCAACAAAAAATATGTCGAAAATGAGTTGTATCACTTCGGAATATTTCTTTTCTTCCATTAACTTGTCAATGTGAGTTGATTCTTTGCTTTGTGAAGTGAAAAATGAAACTTGGCTGATGCTTCCTTCAGATCTGAATATTTGATTGTAAAATTAAATAAATTTCCAAAAAATGAAAAAAGATAATTTTTAGAAATTTTCTTGAAGGAATTTTAAAAAAAATAATTCCAATTATAATTTTTTTTTTTATTCATTTTTTTTAAAAATAAATATTTAAAAAAAAAATTTTTTACGAGTGAGGAACAATGATTTCATTTTCGCCAAAAATGTTCTTGCAAATTGTAAAAAAGCTTGAAGCGTTAGGATCACCCTTCTCCAATGATAAGTTGTACTTGACCCAATAGTAACGAACAATCATGTCCTTGCTGAGATACTCTGTAGTAGAGATTGGATGGAAGCCCTCATTCTCACTAAATTGGTAAGGCAAAAGAGAAGGAGCGTATTGTGACTGAAACTCAAAGAGATACTTTTCAATCGCTCTCAAAATGATCTTTTTGTTGGTGCTGATTTTAGATTTCAAAAGACCGAGATAAAACTCTGCAAAGTAAAGATTTTCAAAAACGGAGAATTTCTCAGCGTTGTTGTTTCTTAACAGTGTCAACACCTTCTCCGCTGTCTTCTTCAAATTCTTGTCCCAAACGTCTCCTGTAAGCTTGAAAATGGAGGAGACATAACTGTTCAAGAGCTGGTAGATCGTGCTGCTTTGGGCATACTCGATGAGCCAGTTCTCCACGTTTTCCTTGTGATTCACAATTTCCTTGACGATGTTTTTCTTCTTAAGTAGGTTTTCTTTTCTTTTCTTTTTCAAATTGGAATACAAGTTTTCGTTTTTGATTTTGTTGAGCAAAATTTCCAAACTCATTTTGTTAGTTTTCTCATCGTTTCCCCTCTTAAACTCAACTTGACTGTTCTTTTCATCAATCATATCCATGTTTTCATTGTTGTTTTGAGTAACCAAATCAAAACTTAGAAGATCACTTTTGAAGCTGGAAGAATTCTCCTGCACATCCTTCTTGTCCTCATCAACCATGTCATCCTCTTTCTTCTCCTGCACCTCCTTCTCCTTTTGTTTTTTCTTGTCGGAAGATTTTTTGTCGACTTTCTTTTTACTGTCAGGAATGATGGTGATTAGCTTGCAGAAAGACTTCTCCTCTAAATCATTCTCCTCATTATAAATCTCCAAAAGCTTGGTGCCCAAAGAATCCCACTCCAACTCCTCCAACTTGACTCGTACCGATTGCACTTGTTCATTATAAGTTGCAGTTTTCTCAAGCATCCTCCTGCGTACTTCAAAGAGATCCTCCACCAAGTTTTCTGCAGTAGAAAGCGACATGTTGTTCTCATAGTTGCCATAATTGATGTAGTTCTTCTTGTTCTCTATCAGAAACTGAATCGCCTTTATCCTTTTATCATCCTGTGCTACTTCCAATGCGCTGGGAAGATATGTTGAACAGGTGAATTCATCGCCCAAGATGAAGAATATCTCCAGTAATTTGATGAGCGAGAATTCATTCTTTGGATTTTGCTTCAATATACTCTCCAGCGAATATATTGCCAATTTGGGATCACATTCTCCATTATCTGATTCCATGAATCCCATTGAGAGATTATATATTGACAACCATACTGATAGATCTGTCTCGTTCAATTTTGTTGATTCCATATATTCCTCTATTGCCTTCTTTATCTTCTTCAATTCTAAATAGACCAATGCCATATTTTTATGAGACAAAAATGCAACCCTCTTTCCCAGATCTGAGGGATTATTTATTTTTTTGTAGATATCCAACGACTTCTTCAGATTCTTCTTTGCTTCAACATAATTATTCTCATTCATCATTTTCAACCCTTCATTGTATTCCATCAGCGATTCTTGTTCCTATTTAACAGAATTTGAAAAAAATTAATGATAAATTGCAAGTTGCAACAATAAAATTAATTTGATTGTTATAATGAGAATAGAATCTTATTTGATGTTATATAGGTGTGGAATGAAAAAAAAAAAATTTATTGTGTGAATGAAAAAGAAAAATGAAAAATAAAAGACCAATTTCTCTCGTGATTTATCTATTCCACTTTGGGTCTTCTTTTTGTTCGATTTCCCATCCTTTTTCAGTATCGCATAAGAAATCTTTTTTTTTAATTGTTGATTCAGTGAGATTCAATGATTAAAAAAATTCAAAATAATGGAAATATAAAGAGATTAGGCATTAAATTTCTTATTATTTAATATTTATTGCAGTTGATTTGATGTACCATTTATACTGATTTGAAAAAGGTTTTAAATTTTTTTTTTTTTTTTTTTTATTTTTTTATTGTTCTTAATCCAACATGAGTATTTTAAATTTCAAGAAAAGCAAAAGACTCATCACCTTAGGATTGACCTAACAAGATTTAAATTTTTGAATTTGTACCATTCACTTTTGAATTCTAAAAATAAAAGAAAAACATTTTTTAATTTAAAGGCCAACTTTTCTTTCAAAAAGATTTCTTATTCTCCCTAAATCATTCAAGATCTAAATTTCTTTTCAAACTTAAAACCGGCGACATTATATCAAAAGGGATTTGAAAAAAATTTATTGAAGAATTTTTTCAACATAAAAATCATTGTTCGATCCGGTTATATTGAATACCATAGATCAATTTTCACAATAAATAGGGGATTTAGATTGTGATTTTTATTATCATT
>JAMYWO010000017.1:154515-182511 GCA_024220525.1 Cochliopodium minus | reverse complement strand
ATAAAAAATAAAAAATAAAAAATAAAAAATAAAAAATAAAAAATAAAAAATAAAAAATAAAAAATAAAATAAAAAAAATAAAATTTACATTGCAATTATTTTCTTGTCAAAATTATTTTCAAAACCTTTTTCTCCACTCCTAAAAACTTTCCCATCTTCTGTCAGCCAACAACAGCCATTTTCATTGATGGAGACATCGATTATTACGTTCTCTTTTATAAAATAATCATTCAATTCAGAGAATTCCACTTGCATTAAGTCTTTAAATCCAATTTTATTTGAGCCCGCACAAAATATTTTTCCTTCTGTATTCTGAATTACTGTTGAATTGTTTCCTTTACTTACAAAATTGATTTTTCCTTTATGAAAACATTAATAAAACTTTTGAAGATGAAAGATTAATTTTTAATAAATTGATTATCCAAATTACAAAATTATTTAACTAATCCTTTAATAAAACTTTTGAAGAAGAATTATTGTAAAAAATTTCCTTTGAAATTATCAAAAAGAAAATAATTCAAAATGATTAATTGGAAAATAAAATTATGAACATCTCTAATAAAATTATTTTAAAAATTGATGTTAGTGCTGTTGAATGAGATTTTAAAAAAATTTTTAAAATACAAATTCTTTGAAAAAAAAATACAAATTAATTTTAAATTAAAAAAAAATATATATATTTAACCACAATGATCTAGATCTAGTTTAGACAGATTTTTTAACGCTCCTTCACATCCAAGTTCTTTGCTTCCATTCACACCCATTCCATAGAGTTCGCCATCAGACGTGACTGCCAAAGTGTCATTTCCTCCACAAATTACTGTTTGGAATTTTACATTGGGAAAGTCATATTCACTTGAATAATAATTTTCATTTTGTTCACAAGAAAAATTTCTTAATTAAAAAAAAAAGAAATTTTAAATTTGAATTTTTTTTGAAAAAGAAATTTAAAATTGAATTTAAAATTTTGTTTATTGTTAAATAAATTTACCTTTCATTTGCGTGGTCCCTCCCACATATGTACAAATGTCCTTCCTCGTTGATGTATGCAAAGTGTATGAATCCACTTGAGAAACTCTGTATCTTTCCATTAATAATGTTGCATCTTGTTGGTATTTCACTTTTTTCTTTGGGATTCATTGTTCCTAATTGTCTGAAATTATCTTTTTTTTTTTTGTTGATATATTGTTATTATAAAATAATTTTTTGATTATGCAATGGATAGATTTATATTTGTAATGGCAATTGGTTTATTTCTTTATTATCTGAGATAAAATGAATTTTATATAAATAAATTAATCCAAAATTTAGTTCAAATATTTAGTTCAAATATTCTACATTTGAAGTTCAAGACCATCCAATTGATATAAGAATTCCTATTAAATCATTTGTTTTTTTTACTATGTCCGTGTGCATAAATAGATCCATCCTCCTTATTTTGTACATAACATGAAAATGATTTGCTTGATGATTTTCTATTCATATTGAGATGCATATATCCTCCATGTCTTTTATTTTCTGTCTTGGGCTTTTTCATTTTTTTATTGTTTTCAAAAAAAAAAAGCATATGATACATCCCATTTCACTATTTATTATTGTATCCGTCATATCTTTATTCACTGTTACACCTTCATTGGTATAATATCATATTTTCTAAATTTGGAAATTATATTCTTCTTTTTTGATAGAACAGGGGAGTTCATAGTGGAGTAAATTGGATGTTGACTCCAAAAGGATCGAGGATATATGGAAATAGATATAAATCTCCAACTGTATCATCATATCATTATAGGTAAAAAAAATATATCTCCAATATTCTTTAATGAAGCTTGATCAATTGATAATTAGATCCAAATTTAAATTATCTAATATTTGGGCAATCATTCATACTAAAATATAAATTTATGACGTGCAATTATTTGATTTTCTTTCAAAAAGGAAAATCATTTGAGAAATTTCAAAATTTTTTGTTAGATCCACATAATTTGATCATTTTTTAATTTCAATCTCAACATAAGATACTAATTTATTGATCCAAATTTTCATATTATCATTTGTGTTATTTGAATTCCCTTATCAATTTTTTTCATTTGACTTTTAAAATAATAATCAAATACTTTGATAAAAAACATTTCTTATAAAAAAAAACCCCTAATTTTCTAATTTAAAAGGGGAAGATCATTGTATCAAGATCTTATGGTGGTCACACTGATGGAACATGGAAAAACATTGATTTTGGATTCTAAAATACAAAGTACAATGAGTGATGAATTTATTTACCATGAGGGGCTGGTACATCCTGCCTTCCTCGCATACAACGCAAATCTTCCCAATGAAGATCCTTCAAATGTGTTTGTAGGTGGAGGAGGTGAAGGAGCAACATTAAGAGAAGTAACAAAATTTTTAATGAATAAAAATAAAAATAAAAAACAAAAAAATAAAAATAAAAATTAAAATAAAAATAAAAATAAAAACAAAAATAAAAAATAAAATTTAAAAAAAATTATATTAGGTTGTAAAATATGAAAAAGTAAAGAAAGTGGTTATGGTTGATCTTGATGATGCAGTGGTTTCTGTGTCTAAGGAGTTTTTGCCAGAATTCCATCAGGGATCTTTCAATGACAAAAGAGTACAACTCATAATAGGAGATGCCGTGGTAAAAGAAAAAAAAAAAAAGAATTGTTGAAATTTATATGAAATTATGGAAATAATTTATTAAAACGAATATTTTTTTCGAATTTATTGAAAATTTTTTCAAGAAATATTTAGAAGATTATAAAGTAAATTCGACTAATTCTCCTTTTGATGTTGTCATTTTGGATTTCGTAGACTTGGACGCAGACATCAACCTCAATGCACCACCAGCTGCACAACCAAGCAGCAACGCCACAAAAACTTCAAATAAAACCAACCTCAACACTACTGTCCCCATAGAAGACGGAACTAAATTGTACTCCACCACTTTCTATGAGATGGTAAAGACAAAGTTGAGAGATGGAGGTGTATTGGTTACTCAATCTGGAAGTTGTGATTCTCATCATCATACTGATCATTTGTTGCCTGTCTTCCAAAGAATTCACAAAGTTTTCAACGGGAACGTTTATCCTTATTGTGTCAATGTCCCTTCTTTTGGCGGGCTCTACTCTTTCATTTTGGCGGTTAATCTCAATACTTCTTTTCATGATGCTAAAGATCCTAAAAACAAATTGTTGTCTGTCCTTCCTAAACTTCCTTTAGCAAACGATTCATCTCTTGAAAAGTTTTTGAGCGAAAAGATTGGTAAGATCAACTTTGATCAACTCAGATTCTTCAAGAATGACACTGTTTTCCAAAAGGTTCATTCCGATATTCCTTCTTCTGTTTCTAGAGATCTTTTGAATGTTTATAATAGTAAAAACTCTTCTGGTTTTCTTTCTTATTTTGGATTATAAAAATGAAAAAAAAAAAAATGAAGAATATTTTCAAGAATTTCAAGTACAAATTTATGAGACTCAACAATTCCAAATTTTTTCCATATTCCAAGATATCCTTTCTTCATAATCCTCTGATAAAAATCAATTATAAATTATTTGTTGCTTTGGGATCTTTATGCACTTTCCCATTTTTGCTAAATCAAGATATATTCAAATATAAAGGGTTATATGATGTGGCCATAATGCAGGATAAACAACAAGAGGATGATAAAGATATTTTTAGAATTTTATTTGAAAAAATATTTCTCTCCCAAGAAACTAATGCGATGATAGATCTATCCAAACAACTCTATCAAGAAGGAGATATCATCAAAGCAAAGAAATTGTTGTACAGGGCATCGGAGTTGGGAGATATGTTGGCAATGAATGATTTGGCCGGCATATTGTATGTAGAGGGAGGAAAAGCAAATGTTCTCGAAGCTAAACAATTATATGAAAAAGGTAAGAAAAAAATTTTATTTTAAAAAAATTAATTTTAATCTTTTACAAACCTTTTAGCATCTAATTTGGGTCACGTTATCTCCAAATACAATTTAGCTTATTTATTACGAAATGAGGGTGGGAATGAAAATATGGAAAAGGCTAAACAACTTTACCAAGAAGGTTTTTAATCCAATAAATTATTTCGAAATTAAATTTTAAATTATAAACAAGCTTCTGATTTGGGAGATTCTTATTCAACACATGCACTTGCTTTAATTATAGAACAAGAAGGAGGAAAGGAAAATTTACAAAAAGGTTTCTTTAAAGAATTATTTTTCTAAAAATTTTTTTTTATTGTTTAAAAATTATCCAAGAAAATATATTAATCTATTAATTTTAAAATAATTAAATTTTAGCAAAAATGCTTTATGAGAAAGCATCGGTGATGGAACTACCTGAGTCAATGAACAACTTGGCAATTATTCTCATTCAAGAAGGAAACAAACAAAACAAAGAAAGAATCTTTGAGTTGTTCATCAAAGCATCGGAATTAGGACACATTTCATCTCTTCGAAATTTGTCTGCCTATCTTTACGAGAATGGTGATTCTCAATCTTCTAAAGTAATTCTGGAAAATGCCATAATATTAGGAGATAAGTATTCTTGTATGGATTTGGCTTTTATTCTCGTTAATGAAGGTGGAAAAGGAAATATTGAAAGAGCTAAAAATCTTTATCAACAAGGTAATTAATTTATTACTTTAATTTTTATTTTTTTATTTATAAATATTCATTGTTAAAAGGAATTGATTATGGATATTCTGAAGCTTATTCAAATTTAGCTGGTTTGTTGGTTAATGAGGGAGGTGAAGGAAACTATTCAAAAGCTAAATATTTATATCAACAGAACATCCTAAGGTTTGGAGACATTCAATCTATTTTGAAGTTGTCTTCTTTGTTAGAGAAAGAAGGGGGAATTGAAAACTTGGAGAAATCGAAATTGTTACTGGAAATAATTGACAACCCCAACAAAACAAAAAATCTATCAAAAATATTCAAAAATTAATAAAAAATAAAAAAGATTTTTTTCAATTCCAAGAAAATTTTTAAAGAGAAATTTTTTTGGTGAATTTATGAAGAAATAGAAAATAAAAAAAAGAAAGATCAAAATGAATTGGCAACCAAATGAAGAAGAAACAAGAAAGTTTATTCAAATATTAAAAAATTTGATTTCCCCAAATTACGGAATCCATTCAAAGAACAAGGATGTAAAAATTGATTCAAAATCTTTCTGTTCATCCATTTATTTGCGCCAAATTAAATTAAATTATTTTTATACGTTAAATTATGATCCAAAATTGATAATATAATAGGAAATAGAACAATGGAGCCGAAACAATCCCAATGAATTTATCATGTATTCATTGTATATTTTCACCAATATGTACAACAACAACGAAATTCTTACGGAGGAGAGGACGTTAGCAGGGTTATTCATCAAGAATAAATTGAATACGATAACAGAGCCAAAGATAATAGATCTAATCAAAGAAAAAATCATGGGGACACTGAATGATCGCATCAAATCGATTAGAAATATATCAGCAACAATTATTTCGAGAATATTGAAAGTGGGAGGATTCGAGGGATGGCCTGGGCTATGCAACTACATCAATCAGCAGATAAAATCCAATTTGATCAACAAAAAAATGGATGCAGTGTATGGATTCTTGGATGCATTGGAAATGATTTGCGAGGATTTCACATCTGAAATGCTAGTAAAAAAATAAATTAAAAATAAAATTATAAATAAAATTAAAAATTAAAAAAAAGTATAAATAAAATAATTTAAATAAATTTAATTTTTTTTATAGAATTCTCAACAGAAACCATTGAATGATCTCTTTCCTACAATTATGGAGATTTTGAAATCGAGCACATTACCACAGCTCCTCAAACCATGCCTCGCATGTTTCAACTCATTCCTCCCCGAAATGCCCCACGTATTCATAATTAACTCAGAAGCATATATTAACCAACTTATCGAGTTGGCATCCAACAAAAATCAACAGAGCGATGTTGTGATAGAAATTTGCAAGTCCTTTGGATTGATAACAGAGAATAGAGTCACTCTTGTAGAACCGATCCTTGGAAAGATAGTTAAATGGATGATAAACATGACAAAGTCAGAAGATCTTGAAGTTGCAATGCAAGCTTCTGATTATTGGCAGATCATTACTGATCCAGAATTTGATCAATACAAAAATATACTTGCAAATAACTTGGAAGAGTAAAAAATTTCATTTTTAAAGTTTTTTTTATTTTTTGTTTTTGTTTTAAATTTAATAATTTTTGATATTTATTTTTTTTGATAAAGAAATATTTTTAATAATTTATTTGTATTTATAGTTTGGTCAAAGTTTTGATGAATGGAATGATTTATGGCAAAGAAGAATATGAATACATGACGTCTTTTGATACTCAAGGTGATGACCTGGAAGAGGATATACTCCCCTATTTCGAAGTAGATTATGACAAAAGTAATAAAAACAAAAACAAGAAATATTTAATCTTGACAAATAAAAACAAAAAAAATATTTTTTTTAAAATCTAATCTAATATATTTAAATAAAAAATTAAAATTTATATTTGAAAAATTTATAAATTCAAAAATTTATATTTGAACAATTATTTAACTTTAAAAACAATTTTTGATTAATAATTTAATAGATGAAAATTATACTTTGAGAAAAAGTTGCGCAAGTGGGTTTCACAGCCTTTGTGATTTTTTCGGCGAGGATATTTTCAAAATTTTGGATCCTATTCTGTTCGGAGATTATATAAGCAGTACAGACTGGAAGAAGAAGGAGTGCGGAATTCTCATAGTTGGTGCTTCTTTTGGTGGGCGTGTGGATTTAATGGGAAATAGATTGGGAGAACTTTATGATTTCTTAATTAAAGAATTGAACAATGAAAAAGTAAATTTTTTTTTGCATTTTTTTTATTTTAATATTATTTTTTTTATATTTTTATCTTGTTTATTGATGGTTTAAATTTTTTTATTAAATTTTATTTCTTTATTTTTTTATATTTTTTTCAATTTATTTTATTTTTATTTATTTTATTTTTATTTTTATTTTATTTATCAAATTTTATTTTCTATTTTTTTGTATATTTTTTATTTTTAGAAATATTTTTATTTCTTATTTTATTCATATTTTATTTTTATTTATTCAATTATTTTTTTTATTTTGTTATTTTATTTTTTTTCATTCTTTCTATTTTCTCTTAGCCACTGATCAGGTCTATTACCTGTTGGTCCTTGTCTAAATTGTCAGAATGGACAGTAAAACAAGACAATACAAACAAGTATTTGGTGCAATTCACAGAACGTATTTTGAATATGCTCACCGACAATAGTATCAACGTACAAGAAGCTGCCATTTCTTGTTTAGTTACTTTCCTTGAACAAGTTAGGGATAATGGTATTGAATTTTATTAATTTTATTAATTATTTTATATTTTAAAATTATTTCATTTTATTTTATTTTTTATTTTATTTTTATATTATTTTATTTTACTAAATTTAATTTAATTTTTTAATATTTTCATTTTTAATTTAATTTTTAAATCATTTTATTTTTATTTTATTTTATTTCAATTATTTTTAAATCATTTTATCTTATTCAGGAGATACACAAGTTTTGATACCTTATTTGGAACCAACTATCAAGCAACTGATGAAAATGTATACAGTGTATAAAGTAAAAAGAAAATTTAGAAGCTAATAAAAAACTGAACAATAAAATAAAAATGATAAAATAAAATAAATCTAATAAATAAAATAAAAATAAAATAAAATAAATCAAATTAATAATTGTAAATGATAAAATAAATCTAATTCAATAAAACCAAATTAAATAATTAAATAAAATAATTAAAATAAATAAAATAATATTGGATAATATGTTGAACAAATAAAAATTAAAATTTTAAATTTTGAATTTTAAATTTTTCCAAAAGAATGAAGACTTGTTGATTTTGTACGAAGCAATACCGATACTAGTCGAAACATTTAGCCCGCAAATAGAACCGCACATCAACCTCATCGTCCAACCAATCATGCAAAAGTGGTCAACCTACCGCCTGGAAGACAGAAGAATGATCTGCCTCATGGGGTGTCTCTCTGACATCGCGTTGAGTATTAAAGACTCCTTCAGGCCTTACGCCAATGATTGTTTTGTAAAGTGTTTGATGATTGTGGAGCATTACGTCAAGCTTTTTACTAAGAATGAGATTGATTCTCTTGATTGGGAGTTTGTTATTAGATCTTTTGATTTGATAAGTGTTTTGGTTATTCCTTTTTTTTTCAAAAAAAAAAAAATCTTTTATATTTAAAAAAAAATCCAAAGTTTTTTATTTCAATATATTTTTTAAATCTTTTCCTTTTATTTATTTGTTAAATTTTTTTATTTATTATTTATTAATTAAGTTGTGTTTTTTTTTTGTTTTATTTTTTTATTTTTATAAAATTTTTTTTTGTTTTAGCTTTTAACAAAAAAACTTCATTTTAAATCTTTTCTTAAATTTAACTATTTTTATTTCTTATTTTTTTTTCAAAGTTTTTTCTTATTTAAATTGTTTTTAGGATTGATTATTTATTATTTCTTTTTTTATTTTCAATGTTTTTTCTTATTTTCATTTTTTATTTAAAATTTATTCTTTTTTTCCTCATTATATTTTTGCTTAAAAGGTAAAAGTATTTGGAGAGATGGTGTTGGTTCCAATCAACCAATCTAACTTTATCCAAAACTTAATTCACATTCTGTCCGTTCAAGATACTCCCTTGCTCATTGAATCTTTGGCATTATGTGGTGATATTGCCCATCATTCTATAGAACGTATTTTATATTTTTTTAAATTTTTAATTTTTAATTTTTAATTTTTAATTTTTTTTAATTTATTATAAATTATTTTTATTTTTTTCAAAATTTTTTATTTTTTATTTTTTAGAATTTTTATTTTATTTTTTCTAATTTTTTATTTTTTAAAATTTTTTATTTTTTTCATTTTTTTTATTTTATTAGAAAGTGTTTTAAAATTTTTTTAAATTTTTTTTTTTATTTTTTTATATTTTTTTTTCATTTTTTTTTCATTTTTTTTTTTAGCTTTTAAACAGGGAGCTTTGGAGAAACTAATTCAAATCGCCTGTGACCACATCAACACTCAAGATTCTAACTTGTGCAACAACGCTGTTTGGGTCCTTGCAGAATTAACTCTTAAAATTGGAAATGTAAATAATAAAATAAAAAATAAATAATAAAAATAAAAAATAAAAAATAAAAAATAAAAAATAAAAAATTTGAAATAAAAAATAAAAAATTTGAAATAAAAAATAAAAAATAAAAAATNTATTTTACCATTAGAGACATTGACAAGCTGGACGCAGAATGGTGGATGGGTCTTTCGAACCCTTTGTTGGAATTACTGTTGCTGTCCTTCTCTATGATCCTTGAGTTGCTGCTTTTAAACTTCTCAATATCGTCCATCCAAGAAGAATCAAGAGACAAAGTTTCCAACACTAAATAAAAATAATAATAATTAAAATATAAATTTAAAAAAAAAATTTAATAATTTAATGATAATAAAAATAATATAAAATTAAGAATGTAATAAAAAAATCTTGATAAGATTTGAAATAAAAATTTAAATAATAAAATATTAAAAAATAATAAAATATTAAAAAATAATAAATATTAAATAATAATTAAAAATAAAATATAATAAATAATAAAAAAAATGAAATAATAAATTTTCAAATTATAAAATTATTAAAAATTCATAACAAAAAAAAATTAATATAATAGAAAAATAAAAATAAAAATAAATAAAATTACTTTTCTGGTTTTCAGTTTTTCTCTTTTTGAGGGAGAGAAGAACTTCCTTTCTGTCTTCTTCCACAGTCGAGCTGTCATCAGACTCATCATCGTTATCGAACATATCTTGAGAGCTCTCCACAGTGGGCAACGTGCTGTTTTTCATAATCTTCATCTAAACAAACAAAAGAAAAAATTTTATAATCAAATTTTTATTAAAATTAAAATTAAAATAAAAGATAAAAAAATAAATAATAAAAAATAAAAATAAAAGAAAAAAAAATAATCAAAAAAATTTTAATTAATAAGAAATAAAAAATAAAACAGAATAAATAAAAAATTAAAAAATTGAAATATAAAAATATAAAAATAAAAGAAAAAAAATATGGAAATATAAAAATATAAAATATAAAAAATAAAATAAAAAATTATAATTATAATAATAAAAAATAGAAAATAAAAAATAGAAATATAAAAATAAAAAATAAAGAGAAAACAAAATTAAAACAAAATTAAAATATTAAAAATAAAAAATAAAACAGAATAAATAAAAAATTAAAACAAAATTAAAATATTAAAAAATAAAACAGAATAAATAAAATTAAAAATAAAATAAAAAATAAAAAATAAAACAGAAAATAAAATACCACAGGTTTGGTTTGGCCACCTTTGTTTCTCCAGCTTCCATTGACGATGCTCATCAACTTGTTCATCTCACGCTCATCACGAACAGACCTGTACTTTGCAAAACTGCTGCTTCCGCTCTGTTTCCCATCACCCAAGTTCTCCTTGTTGCTCTTCTTAGACGAAGGCGAAGGCAATGAAGAATCCAGTGCTTTTGAAAAAGAGAGTGTGTCGATTTTTTCTTGGAGATCTTTCTTTGGTGCCTCCTTTTTAAAAGAAAAAAATAATTATTAAAAAATAAAAAAATAAATAATAATTGAAGATAAACTAGAAAAAAACAAAAATTCTTAAAGTGAAATATAATAATAAAGAAAAATATTTAATTTTTTTTTTGTAAAAAATAAATTTAATGAAAACAAAAATAAATTTAATAAAACAAAAATAAAATTAATTTTAAATAAAATAATATTAAAGAAAAATATGAAATATTGAATCATTTTTTTTTTAAAAAATAAAATTTAATGAAAACAAAAATTAATAAAACAAAAATAAAATTAATTTTAAAATATTTAAATAAAATAATATTAAAGAAAAATAATCATTTTTTGAAAAAATAAAAAATAAAATAAAAATAAAAAAAAATAAAAAAAAAAAAAATGTTTCTTTACAAAAATACTTTCGATATCAAAGTTGGTTTGACTCTTTGGTTCTTCTTTCTCTTTGATCATAGAATAAAGATCTTCGAGAAGATCCTTTTCGGTGATGCTTTCAGTTGGGGGATTCTCTCCTTCAGTAACTTCTCTTTCTTTTTCAATTTTGGAAGGTTCTTCTTTCTCAATGTTGGTGGAGACTGTATTAGTTTCTAACAAAAAAAATTCCAAAAATCAAAAATCAAAATCAAAAATAACAGAAATACATTTGAAAAAAATAACGAAAAATAAAAAACAAATTAATATAAAATAAATAATTTAAATTAATAGAACAAAAATTTTTAATAATAATTTAAACAATAAAAAAAAATTCAAAAATAAGTTTTAACAAAAATAAAAAAATCAAATAAAAATGAAATTTTTTTTAAAAGTAGATACCTTCTATTCCCCTTTCTTCTTGGTTCAACTCTTCGATAACTTTGGCTATGTTGACATTTTCTTCTTCCTCTTCTTCACTCTCCTCTTCTTCGCTCTCTTGTTGAGGATGGTAAAAAGAGACGACGTCGTGGTGGAGTGACAAGTCCCAAAGGTCGAAGCAAAGCTTGTCAATGAGCATTTCCTTCTTGTCTTCGACACCAGCTTTAGGATTCTTAAATTATTTTTAAAAAAAATTATTGGTGATAAAATTTCTTTAAAAAAAAAATTTTTGAGAATTTAATCTGCACCATATAATTTGGATTATTTTTATATCTCAACATAAGTTCCAATATTATCATATTATCATTTGTATGTTGATTAATATTGATCCTATAATGAAGATCATTTTAATGAAAATTTTCAATTTTATGAAATTTCTTAAATAAAATTCTTTTCAGTTTAATTTTATTTTGTTTTTAAATTTTAATTCCTTTATTATTTTTAATTTCTTTTTTTATTTATAATTCTAATTAATAGTTTTTTGATCGAAAAAATTTAATTCAAAAAAAAAAAAAAAAAATTTTTTTATACGTATTGTTTACTGATCGAAGGAACACCCAAAATGACCAACTTGTAATCCTTGCCATCGATGTTTTTTTTCACCTTGGCGCGATTCTTGTGAGAAACTTTCTCCTCAAACTTCTGGTCGATGGAAGATCCGATGGAATCAAAGTTAAGGATCATCTTCTCCTTCTTTTTGATGGGCTCAATGTGACGAGAAGTTTCTCTCATCGTTTTGTTGGCTTCAAAAATGATCTTATCATGATCGGAAATCTTTTTGGAAGAGGATTTCTTGGGTGCGCTCTTCTTTATGGTCTTCTTGATGGATGTATCGATGTAATCCTCTTCTTCATCATCATCATTGTCGTCGCCACCCAGGAGATCTGATAGAGATTTCCCCACTCTTTTGCTGTGAGAAGCATGTTGTTCGAGCTCTAGGGTCTCTGGCACCATCACCTCCTTGGATCTATCTTCTTTGTTCCTTTCTCCCTCCTCCCTCTCTTCTTCGTTGAAGGATACCTTGTTTTTGTTCCTTCTTGGAGATTTCGATGTGGGTTTTTTCTCTTCTATATCTTTTTTTTCTAAGATCTCCTCCTCATAGATATCTTTGGATTCTTCATCATTATCATCTTCTCTATTATCTTTATTATTATCTGGTTCATCATCTTTATTTATATTCTTCGATTTGATTGGAGATTCTTTATTTGCGGAAGATATTTCTTCCATATCTTTTTTGTTGGGTAATTTCTCTTTTTCATTTTCTTTATGTGTTTCGTTATTTGAGAGATCTATCGAATCCATTTCATCCATATTGGTATGAGTGGGAGATAGGGAGAGATTCACTTCTATGGTAGGAACATTCACCTCCATAGCAAGGGATTGCATCTCAACAAATTGAGATAAATTTACAGTAGTTGTCTCCTTGTCAAGATCAACCACAATATCCTCCTCAAATTCTTCTCCTTTATCAATATCCTTTATAATATCTCTATCTTCAAGTACGATATCATCATCAGGAGTCTCCTCAACGATTTTCTTTGTATTTTTCTTTATTGGTGAATTCTTGCTTGTTGATTTCTTTCTCTCCTTCATCAATGAAGATGGGATCTCATTATACTTGGGCAAATCCTTTATCTTTTCTATTTTCTCTTCCTTATCCTTCTTTGCATCTTTCTTCTTGTATGTCCTCTTTTTCTTGGATTCTTCATCTTTCTTATTGGATGATTTGGTGTTTAAAATTTTCTCCTTCTTATTATTCTCTTCATTATCAACCTCTTTTATATTCTGGTTTGATTTATTTATATTTTTATTGTTAGATTTTTTATTTTGAATGTTTTTATTCTCATTTGATTTTATATTGCTTGTATTATCAACATTTTTCGCTTCAATTTTTTTTTCTTTGCCATCTTTTTCTTCAGAAGATTCCTCATATTCTATATTCAATTCTATATCATCGTAATCATCATCTTTATACTTATTCTCTATAATGCATGTATTTTCATCTTTTTCTTCCCCAAGATCCAATTTGTCATCATTATTCAGATATTTCCTTTGTATTTCCAAAAATCTATTTGGAATATGAATATTAGGTTTATAAGAATAAATGGGAACTATAAATCGATAAAATCTCACTTTTCTTCATTAAAATCTTCCATTTGAACGTTTTTTTTTTAATAAAATTATTTTATAAATTAACGATCAAAAAAAAATAATATTTAATTTTATCATTTCAAAAAAAAAAGCGCAAATAAATAAATTAAAAAAATTATTTGAAAGTTGACTATCAGTAATGAACAGTAAAAAGAATTTGATAAAGAAAACACATTTTTTTAATTCCTTTTTTTACTGACAGTTTGTTTGTATATTTTAAATGAATTTACCATTTTCTTTTTCATATAAATTGAGTTTGTAAATTCTTAATATTTCCTATAAACAATGTTTGAATTAAAACCTTGGTTTAATGAAAAACAAAAACAAAAGAAATTTGTAAATTTCCAAAAATTACAAAAAAAAAAAAAAAATCAAACAAAAATCAAACAAAAAACAAAACAATACAATGGATAATAAAAAAGAATCAAAAAGAAACAAAGCAAATGGGTAATGAATTTTAGATTTCCTATCAAAATTAATTTCCCAAAAAACAAAATTAAAATTTTTTTTATTAATAAAAGGCCTATGAAGTTCAATAAAGGAGTAAGAACAAAATATTCAACGGATTTATCATTTAAATAAATATACTGTTCACAAATATAATAATTATAACTAACAAATATATTAGACGGAAAAAAATTTGGTTGAATACGTATTGAAAAACGCACAACCTAATGCAGATTCAGTGATCGATACTATTGATCACTATTGCAAAAATGAACATTGGATGATGAACGTGGGAGATGAGAAGGGATATCATCTTGAACAAGCAGTCAAAGAATGCAAGCCCACAACAGTATTAGAATTGGGAACATATTGTGGTAAAAAAGAATCTTTGAATATTCATTTTATTGTGATCAATTAGTGATACCATTAAACAATTATTATAGGTTATTCTACGATGAGAATTGCAAGGAATTTGCCTCCAAATGGAAAAGTTTATACTGTTGATCCTGGAAAATATACCTCAAGTTTGGCAAAGCAACTTGTAAGAAAGGCGGGATTAGAAGTATAACAAAAAATTTTTTCAATTTTGAAATTTTTTTTATTAATTTTTATTTAATAAATTTTTTATTTTTATTTTAATATTATATTCATTTTTTTTTTGAAAGGATAAAATAGTTTTTGTTGAAGGAGAATCTACCAAACAAATTCCCAATCTCAAAAAAAACTATGGAATTGAGAAATTTGACTTGGTCTTCATCGACCACGTAAAGAACTTTTACTACAGTGACTTCCTCTTGATAGAAAAGTGCGAGCTTATAAAGTCTGGATCATACATTGTTGCTGATAATGTTATTGTCTTCAAAATAAACGATTATTTGAATTACGTAAGAAATTGTGGGAAATATGAGAGCAAGTAAAACTTTTTTTTTTTCCAAGATTAATTTTTATTCATTTTTTTACCAATAGAATTATACACACAAACTTGGAATACAACGATGAAAAAGATGATGTAAAATATTTTGTTAATATTTTTATTCTCATTTAATTTTTTCATTTTAGGAAAACTTTAAGGATGGAATAGAAATTTCTATTATGAAATAAAAAACTAATTAAAAAATGCTTTTTTAAATAAAAATTTTAATAGTAGTAGATTTTGTTTTTTATTTGTTTTATTTGTTAATTTTTGAGCTTTTTATTTAGTTGTATTCTGAACAAATGATTTTTTTTTTGACTTGGATTGTTAAGAGTTTTTTATAAAAAAGTAAAGTTGAGGAATTTCTTTAAAACTTTGTGAGTTAGTTTCATTTGAAACGTTTGAAAGGCATTTGAATATCAAGTTTTTATTACAAAAATCAATCAGATATTTTTCAATATTTGTTTTTTAATAATTATTTTAATTTTAATACATGCAGATCTACATTTTATTTGAGAAAAAAAGAAGACTTTTCACTTTGGTTATTTTAATTTGATATTTTTATTTAATAAAAAAATAAAGATAGAAAAGGTAAAAAGTGATTTTCAACAATCAATAAAGAATAAAAAATAGATTTTTGAAAAGAAGTTTTTAAATATACAATAATGCTTTATTTAATCAAAAATTCGGATGATAAAACTTAATTTCTTCACATATATCCTTGTAGAGATTGTTTTCATCATAATCGATCCTTTCATACTGAAAAGGAACAGGTTTGACAGGAGGAGATTGAGTGTAAAACTTCTCAATGTCATAAAACAAAGGATGTGAAAGACAACTTTCAACACTAATTCTTTTTCTAGGGTTTGGATCCAACATCTTGCTGAATAAATTCAATTCTGTTGGAGATGATAAAAAAATAAAAAATTAAAATTAAAATTAAAAAATTAAAAATTAAAAATTAAAAATTTTAAATTTAAAAAACTAAATAAACTTTAAAATAATTTTTTACCTAATTCGCTTAATTCTGCGTTAAACTGTTTTTTGATGAGATCTTTCAAAGGCAAAGAAACTTTCATTCCAATGAACCTTTGCATTCTTTGGGCAACCTTTTTTAGTTTGAATAAATCCAAAAAATCAAGATCAGGACCTCCTAAAAAATAAATTAAAATTAAAATTAAAATTAAAATTAAAATTAAAAAAAATAAAATAATAATAAATAATAATAAAAATAAAAATAAAAATAATAAATAAAAATAAAAATAAAAATAAAAATAATAATAAATAATAATAAAAATAAAAATAATAAGTTTACCTACTGTCTCGAATATTTTTTCTAGTTGAGCATCATCTCCTTTTTCTCTGAAGATTGGTACTTCTTGGTTAGTGTAAAGCTGGAGAAAAGAAATGGCCAAAGACCAAACGTCACTAGATTTGTCGTAATTGCCTTTATTTTTTATTTGTCGAAAAAAGAAGTAAATAACTTGATAATCACCATTAAATAATTTACTTAACTTTTACCTCCTAGGCCTTCAGGTCTAATAAACAAAAAATTTAAAAAAAATATAAGTGTAAAAAAAAAAAAAAATGGAGAAAATAAAATTTTAAAAAAAATAAATAAAAAATTTTGCATATGATAAAAATAAAAATTTTAAATATGTCCAAATATTTTTTTTATAGGGTATAAAAAAAAAAAATGAGAAAATAATTAAAATAAAAAATCTTGCATAAAAAATTATAAATTAATTAAAAAAAAAATCTTGAATAAAAAATTAAAAAATTTAAATAAAAAATGATTGTTTTTACGAGCAATATTTGTTTACTGATACTAAGAATAATGGAGTTTTATCTGGGCTGTCTTGTCTCGAATGTCCGAAATCGCATAAAACAACCTTGAAAAAATCTTTTTCAAATCTCACCAAAATATTTTTGGGTCTAATGTCTCTGTGCAAAGCTCCTTTTTATTAAAAAAAAAAAAATTAAAAAAAAAAAAATTTAAATAATTTGAAAAAAAAAGAACAAAAAATAAAAAAATTTTAAAAAAAGAACAAAAAATATAAAAAATTTTAAAATAAAAATAAAAAATAAAAAATAAAAATAAAAAATAAAAATTTAAACAATTTTTTTACCACATTGATGTATGTAATTTAGTCCTTTTAGTGCTTGGTGCAATAGTATTTCTTTTGTTCTTGGTTTTAGTTTAATTCTCGTACGAATTACCCTTAATAAGTCCCCGTCAAAAAGCTCCATAGAAAAATAAATGTCTTTGAAATTTTTTTGAGAAGGTTCCAATATTTCGTACAATTTTGTCAACTTTTAAACAAAATAAAAAATATATCAAATTTAAATTTTAATTTGATTTTTGTGCTTAAAAATTTTTTTAACTGAAAAATAAATTATTTTATATTTACTTTTAAATTCAAAACTTACATTATTCGAATCATTAAAATGTCTCAACAATTTCAATTCCCTCACAACTATTCATTTCAAATTGAAATTATATTTGAAACTTTAATAAAAAGTAAATACCTCGCTTTGTATCCATTGGATCGCTGAATATTTCAATTATCTTCTTTATTGCAACTTCTTTCTTCAATTTTTTATCATATGCCTTTGTTTCAAAAGTTAAAATACTTCCTTTATAAGGTTGTATAATTTATTTTTTTACCTTTACAACACTACCAAAGCTCTTATTTTCATGATCAAATAAATGCTTAATATAACAAATGATATTATAATGTTGTTTACCCCATATCCCAATAAGGATCTATCCAAACAGTAAAAAATCAACATTATAATTTTTAATTCGTGATTTAGTCTTACATTAACTCGTATCTTTCGGATGGGACTTCAAATAGAATATCTCCCACTTTATATTTACCATTAGATATTTCTTGTATGGTATTTGAGCTCATTTATTTTCTTTTCAATTTTTTTTTTATATTTATTATCTTCCAAAATCATAAAATAAGGACCTTATTGCTTTCAAAATCGGAGAAATAAGTCCTTTTTTAACGTTAAAATTTATCAAATGTTTTTTATATTTTTTTTTTTTAGAAGAAATTAAGATTTTCAGTGAAAAAAAAAATTTTCAATCTTTTTTTTTTTTGATAAAATTTTTAAATATTTTTCGTATTTGGATAGTAATGCAATATCTCTTCACATAGATCTTTGTATAGATTCTTTTCTGTAGAAGTAGAATTTTCATAGACAAAGTTTTTGGGAGTGGGAGGGTTGCTGGAATGTTTTTTAACATCTAGATTCTCGAACAAAGGATGATTAAGAGTTTCTTCAGCAGTGATTCTCAAATGAGAATTGGGATTCAACATCTTTGTAATCAAATCGATTTCTAAAATTAAAAAATGAAAAAAAAATTTTCTTGGAAAATGAATTAATTTTTTTGTTGTTTTTACGTTGATCATCAATTGATACTCCTTTGATACATTTACTCAGTACAAGATCTTTGAGGGGAAGAGTTATTTTCATGTTTATAAACTGTTTCATTTTGTTTTTAGAGGTTTCATTCGAAAACAAATCCAAAAACTGAGAATCAGGTCCACCTTATGGATAATTAAAACTAATTCTAAAGAGGAGATTTTTCATTTGTTTTTTACCTACTGATTCGAATATAATTTTGAGTTGTTGTTCTCTAATTTTTTCGTTGAACATCGGAGATTGATTTTCTGTAAAGAATTGTAAAAAGGAAATAGCCAAAGACCACACATCACTGGATTTATCATATTTTCCTTCAAAAAGGAAAAACAATTTTATTTTTAAAGATTAATTTATTGAAAACTTTTTTTTTTGAAAACTTTTTCAAACCTCCAAAACCTTCAGGGCTTTAATCATTAATTTATTTTTTGTTCATTTTTATTTTTAAGAATATTTTACCTACAATAACTGTTTTGAGAAATATTTATTAGGATGGATTTTTCGATAATGTCTTGCATTGAAAGCCCAAAGTCACATATAACTACCCTATAAAAATCTTTTTCTAGTTTTATTAAGATATTCTTAGGTCTTATATCCCTGTGAATAACACCTGAAAAAAATATTTTAAAAAATTTTAAAAAAATTAAATTGTTTAATAACCTGATTTATGTACAAAATCAAGCCCCTTTAATGCTTGGTAGAAACATGTGTCCTTAGTTTTTTTGTTGAGGTGAATACCCGTTCTCAATACCCTCGAAAGATCTCCATCAAAAAGTTCCATTGAGAAATAAATATCGTTGAACCCTCTTTGGGGTTCCAATATTTCAAACACGGTGGTCAACTAAAACAAAATGTCATAAAAGAAGATATATTTATTATTTTTTTTTAAATTGTTGTTTACATTATTCGAATCACTGAAATGTCTCAATAATTTCAATTCTCTTACAACTATTTCAATGTATTAATACTCTCTCCGATTTTTATTTTTTATTTTTTCATATTAATTTCTTATACCCTTCTTTGTATCGTTTGGATCTCCAAAGATATCATTTATCTTTTTTATTGCAACCTCTTTTTTCAAATGCTTATCATATGCTTTGACCACAGCACCATATCCCTTTTGTAATTTGGAATATTATTACGTATAAAATATTTATTAAAAGATAATTACACCTGATCCAAGATGAGATCTAAATTATTCATGATGATATCAAAATATAAAGAATTTATGGAGAGATTTTTTATTTTTACAATATCTTGTATCTATTTCCAACCAAAAATTCCTCATTTCCAACATAATATTTTCCATTTTCAAAAACAATATCTTGGTTCATTATTATCTAAAAGGATATCAAGATCAATAATCGATTTTTTTTTGATTATTTAATTATAAATTTTAAATTTTAAAAATAAATTATTTGATTGAAACTGTTCATTTTAATCCAAACATTTTTAAAATTTTTAGTCAATTCTTTTTGAGTTAAATTTGTGAATAGGAGCAGAAGAATCGTTGTCAGTCCAATGGTACAAATGTCCCTCAAAGGATTTGCTTTTAGACTTATATTTACACAAAAAAAGGGTGGCAGAATCCCTCTCCAAAGTCTTGAAACAAGTGAAAGAAAAAAATTTGTTAATTGGAGGGCACCCAAGAAGCACATACTTCATATTTTTATCATTATTAAAATAAACATGTCCAAAAAAACCTTTTTTTATAGATTAAATAAAATAATCAATTGAAAAAAAATAAAATAAAAATAAAAATAAAAATAATAATAATTCTTTCTTTTTACCTGTGTTTATGTCATCGCAAAAAATGTTTAGTTCAATATTTCCTAAAAACGGGATATTAGAAATGATCCACCTTCCAACAATTTGATCACCACCAAATTTTATAAAACCGTCTTTTTTTCTGTTTAGAGCTATCAAGAAAGTTTCCAATATTAAAAATGAAATCAAAATTCATTATTTCTTTCATTAAAAAAAAAAATTTTTTACAGTGCTCCTCTAATATGTTTTTTATTGAGAACAAAGAGTTGCAACATACCATTGAACCTGATAAATTTTGGTAGGTAGTCCTGAAAGTCCCTAACATTTTGCAATTAGGATCAGAGTAGTCCACTTTTACCATTCCATTCGATACCCATTTACTTTCATGGTACATTCTGTTAAATGCCAACTTTTAAAATTTAAATTATAAATGATTGATTTTTTTCAATAAAAAAAAAGGGTTTTACATATTCTCCTATTAAAATACCATTGAGAGATGCAGATCCCCAACTAATTTTTTGGAACAAATTTGTTGAAATTTTTTTTGTTAAATTATTTTAAAACTTGCCTTGTTGATGATAATCCTATCATTCTCGATATAGAATTCTTATTTGAATGAATTTTGAATAAATAAAGATGAATTTTGTTGATTTACTTGTGAAACCTAAATATGAAGAAAATAAAGGATATGATTAATCATTTTTCATTAATTTTTTTTTTTATTGTTGAATAAATTAAAGCGAAAATTAAATCCAAAAATATATTCTTCTTACTTCAATTATAGATTCCCCAATAGGCATTTCCTTATTTGAGTATTTAAAGGATAATCAAAATTATAAGGGTTAAATAAAATTTTCTTTTTCAATTTCTTTACATAATCTTCATATTCTATCTGATCTATATCTATGGCGAATCTTTGTTCATTATTCAAGAATTTCACTTTATCATGGATCAGTAATTTGCATATTTTCTTCCATTCTTTGAAATTTGTTCCAAGATTTTTTTGCAGTTCCAATAATCTCTTATTGGAATAGTGGTGGCAGATATTCTTGCATATCCTCTTCCATAAAGAATTGTTGGAGGATAATTCGTTGAATATCTTACATGATTGTAAACTCTTTCTCAATGAATTAATATCAAGGAATGATAATATTGAAATAATGATTTCAATTGGAAGAAAATTAAAATAGTTCTCAATCAAAGAATCCTCCATTTTTTTTTTTTAAGATTTTAAATTTCTTGTTGAAAAGAATAAAAAGAAAATTTCACAAAAGCAAAATAAAAACATTTATTTAAGCTAATTTTTAAAAGGGAGACAGAAAATCAAATGAAGCTCAGTTTTCAGTTCCTTCAATTTAAATTTAAAAACTAAGAATTTTTCAAATTTCTCAAAAAAAAAAAAAAAAAAAGAAAAGAAAAAAAAAAAAGAATATTAATTTAAAATAATTTTTTTAAGACAACCAATTCCATCCCTTTTCCCAAAGAATATTTAATTTCTTTTTTTAAAAATAATTATTAAATATTAAAATTTATTAAATCAATTATCAAGAAGGAAAAAAGGTTAAAAATCGATTTAGAAATTCACCTTTATTAAACAAATTATTAATTAACAAAGGGAGTAATCCGAAGTAATAATGGTTTAATCTTCAAGTAATGTTTTTGCATCAATAAATTTGCACTGAATATTTTTGTTGAAGGGAATAGGAGGGAAGAGTTCAACTGTTACATTGGGGTGACCACATCCAAAAAAGCCATAAAGTTTTCTGTCTTCACAAAGAGGGATACCTTTGAAAGTGAATTGATATTTTAAATTCATCTCTTTTTCCTCAGAATTTGATTCTTGGTAAAAAAAGCTGACCATTGCACTTTCTATTTGTAAAATAAAATTATTTTGAATTTTAAATAAAACTAAAATTATGTTTCAAATAATTTGTTTTGATACAACAAGAAATATATAAAAATTAAATAATTAAAAATGGAGTCGTCCAAAGTTAATACCCAAAAATTTATTTGAAAAATCAAAATTAAAAATTGATAATAAAAAATAAAAATTAATTTCAAAACAAAAAAAATTTTACCTTGTGAGTAACTTTTATCATGAACCATTATAAACAACGTACATCCATTCTTAAATCCACTCAACCATTTATGTTCAACACCTTTTCCATCGTTACACAAATAAACACCACTATTATTGAAGAAATATCCGTACCTGTACTTATCACACGCAAAATAATCTTGTGATTTTACGTTCGTATTTTTTGTTGCCACTCCGATTGGAAAATATCCTCTCGAAACACAATTTATTTGGAAAGGATATAAAAAGTTTTCCATCAAATAATTTTTGGTCAAACAACAATTCCATTCTTTGAAATGAAAAAATAAAAAATAAAAAATTCTTCTTAGAGATGTCCAAAATATTACAACTTTGTTAGTCGATATAATATTTTTACTAACAAAATTTAAATTGTTGTAATATTTTGAACATCCCTATCTGTTTTATAAAAAATAAATTTTTATTGTTGCCTGATTTGGAATTAGTTTTCAGGATCTTTATATCTTTGTCATTAATTTCGAAGATGGGCGATGATCTTTCTTTATTCCATCCCACTATCAAATGACAATAAAAAAATTTCTTCCACGAGGAATAATGATTGTTCAATTGATTCGCTCCAAAGGTATTGATAGAAAAAAGATTCCAAAATCTTTCATTTTCTTTCAAGATTAAGAAAAAAGTTTTGCATACACGAGAAATAACGAATAAATCTTTATAATCGAGAAATGATAATATTATGATCCAACATTGCTTTTTAAAAGTATCCAACTCATCTATTCCCTCTTTCGTTATTTGAATCAATTCTAATTGTTTTTTATTCTTGTATTTGAAAAAGGATTTCATTTCAAATTTTTTTATTTAATTTTTGACGATTAGCAATATGTTTCATAACATTTAAAATTCTTTCTCAAGATATGATTCAGAAAAACTATTCATAGAATCATTCGAATTTCTCATTTTAAATGAGATGATTTCAAGGATAATTTCATTAAAAAAATGATTGTAGTTATGCCATTGACAAAGTTGTAAATTTTGAAAATTGATTCAAAGGTAAAAATTGTTTATGTTTGATTCAAGACATGTGATCTTAGATTTACCTAAAAATTTAATTCAAAAAAAATGGCAAATAGATGTTGTCTTAGTAATAACCAAACTAAACTTTTCTTCTTTTTAAAAACTTATTTTTACAAGCATAATTTATAGAGAAACTCACTCAAATCTTCTTTTTGGATAACAAGAAACGTAATTATCCATTTCAATTTAGAAAGAAAAAAACAAATAAAGAGAATAATTCTCGTAGAAGCATCTTTTTTTTATATTATAGTATGAAATTTGATGGAAAAAAAAAGATAATTTCAAAAACATAATTAATTCAATATAGATTAAAACTACAATTTAAAAGGAGATTGAAAAATCAAAGAAGTTCATTTTTCAGTTCCCTCTTCAATTTAAATTTAAAAATTTAGAATTTAGGAAGAAAAAGAAATAAAAAAAAAAAAAAAAGGAAAAGTGTTTGGAATCTGAATTAAGGTTATTTGTGCAATTATCTAAAGGAAAAGATTGATATTATAAGGAAGAAAAAGAAAATAATAACAGAAATATAAAAATATTACCTTCTAATAGAAATATCCTCTATTTTGAAGCCATATTACAATCAAAGCTATTATAATCAAAAATTCAAAATATAATGAGCAATGGTTATGATGATGAGGTGATGATGGGGAATGAGAAAAGCATCATTAATGATATCATCCATCCAAACATTCCAATTCAAGTACCATTCCAACAAATGACCATCCAATTGAATGGTATTCAACAAATTCCCAAACAAAAACCAAAAATATCCAAATTGAATAAAGAAGAATACAAAGAGGAACATATTCAAAATAATGGATATGATCCAGAAGTAATCATGACAAATAAAAATATCACTTTGAAAGAGGATAATAAGAGCAATGGATACGATGATGAAGTGATAATGACACACAACAATAATCCCCAAAAGATAATGGAAGAATTCAGCCATCAAAACAATTCTATTCAACAAAAGCCAACTTTGCAAACTAGCCAACACATAGGAATCCCCTTCTTGAATCTACCTAAAATGAATAGAGACAAAAATATGAATGAGAAATGGAAAGAGGATCATAGTAAAAGTAATGGATATGAAAAAGAAGAGATAACAAATAATAATAATATAACAATAGAGGAAAATATAAAGAACAATGGATACGATGAGAGTATATCCAATGATGATTTATCAACCATTAATGAGGATCAGAATGAGGGGGATGGATATGATGATGGAATATTAATCACGAGTAATGATATCCCTACACCCCCAAGGATACCTTTGTTGAATATGAAAAGATTAAGTCAAAAGGAAGAAGATAATAAAAAGGAGGAGGAAAGGGATGATTCTGATGATGAATTTGATGTCGAAAATCCCTACAAGAACATCAGGGATACTCCATTGATTGATACTCTCTCCAACAGGACCGAAAAATTCCAAAATTTTCTCAATTTTTTGTTACCCAACAAGGGATTACACAGATATCCAAATGGTGAAAGAGATTGGAATAGTGTAAGACCAATATTTCAAATAATTTTAATTAATATCTTCCTATTCTTCTATTTATTCAAAATTAATTTATTATACAACTCCTATGATTATCATAATTCTTTAATATCCTCCTTATATCAAAAAATATATTTTTATTTTGTGTTTTTATTTTAGGAATTCCAGAATATATTGAAGATGGAAGAATTGATTGGAAAAGATAAAGAAATAAAGGAAATTGGAATGTATAAATTGAGGAAGGAATTTGAAAATTCTGCAGTAGAAATAGGACAAAATATCATCATATCCATTCAATTTGTAACTAATTAATAATTCTTTGAATATCTACAACTAATATATTCAAAATATTAATTTATATAAAATTAAAATAAATTAGAACGAGAATATATCGAAATATCCATCTTTGGAAAAATTAGAAAAAGGATTCGCAGGTGGATTAAAATTTATATGCAATGGAATATTCTTCAAATACGCCATAGATGACAGGGGAATCTATGGGTAAAGAACAACAAAAAAAAAAGAATATTTTACGATGAATAAAGATCTAACTCGTTTATTTCTTTTTATTTATAATAGAGGAGATGAATTTGCAGCTAAAGCAAGTAATAATGAGAGCAGAAGTTTGAATGAAATGCAAAATTGTGAGATTAAAGGGTTGGGATTCTCAATGTTTTGTTTGATAGATTATTTGGGATTCAGATTGTGCGCACAAACCAAACTTCCTATTTCCGAATCTACTTTAGTTTATGGTTCAAGGAACAATGGTGCGGAGGTTATTGCTTCTGATAAAGAAATGAATTTGAAAATGAAGTTGGCTGCACATAAGTTGAATTTAAAAGCCCATGAGACTGGTGTCACTCTTCACGGAAGAAAGTTGTTGTATTTCCCTGGTGACATTGAAGGACACAAAGGACCTGATAATAATTATTATGTAAAATAATCTTTTTAATCTTTTTAAATTTTTTATCAATTTATTTTTGAATAGGTCATTGATTTAGCTCGTGTTTTTCCTCCAGTAAAACAATTTTTTTTTTATTTTTCAAATTATTATTTTTCATTTTTCTTTCATTTCAGGAAGCTCCCGTTAACTTTGCTTATGCTTTGTTTGTTCCACTTGATATTAGTGAGCCTGTACTTGAAATAGAGCTTAGCATTCCTGAATCCATCAACCAAAAGCCTGTAAATAAATTATTTATAAAAATTAAATGAAGAAAATTTTTATTGATAATAAAAATAGAAGGAAGTTTTTTCTTACATTGAAAACCCTAAAGAGTTGTGGGTAAAAGGACATCAACTAAGAGTGTATTGTTCCTCTGACGAAAAAGAAAAAGTGAACAAAAGGTTGCAAATGATAACAGGAGACGAAAGTATAAAAGGAAATGCAATTATTCATAAATTGTAAAATTTTTTATATTTTATTTTATTGTTAAATTTTATTTTTTCCTTTTCTGATTTTTATTTTTTCCTTTTTTTAAAAGGGACAAAGGTGTTTGTTTTTACAATTTGCTTCGACCAGAATACATCAGAAACAAAGAGTTTGTTCCATATCCATTGAGCAGTGACGCATACACCGCTTGGGGTTGTCCAAAAGCAGTAAAGCAAAGATTCATGAAGTTGTATGAGAAGATGGAAGATCCAAAAGTGAAACAAGGTGGTTATGTGAAGCCAAGGCTAAAGAAAGAGTTTAGTTCACTTAAGAAAAGCGTCATTACATCCAATACCAACAATCTTGATGTTTGGATGGCCACCATGAATATGGTAAAGAAAGCCATTCCAAAACTTGCTTCTCAAATAGAAAGAGGAGAAGTAGTACCATTGAACAGTAAACATTTGACCAAAATATTGCATTCCAATGGAATAAATATGAGGTACAACATT
The DNA here is from genome assembly GCA_024220525.1 of Cochliopodium minus. NCBI lineage: Eukaryota > Discosea > Himatismenida > Cochliopodiidae > Cochliopodium > Cochliopodium minus. Next base: position 155,764 of record JAMYWO010000017.1, on the reverse strand, counting down.
TTTAAAAGATTTTTTTATTTTTTTTATTTTTTTAAAAAAGGTATTTGGGAATTTTGAGATCTCTTTTGATAAACAAACCAGATATGGAAAGAGTTAGAACGTTGCTACTTACTGAAATGATAACAAGATTGAGCAAAAACATCCTGAGATTCAAACTTAGAAACACAGAATCACAAACAGTTTATGATTATAAAGAAAATATCGTCAATTTCTTCAATATGTTGCTGGGAAATTCAAAACCAAGCACAGTTTTTTGGGAAGAGGAAATTTCTTTGATGTTGATTCTTAGATATGGAAAGTATGGAAGTTTTTTGGATCCAGAGGAGAGAATAGGGCTTGGAATATTGAATCTAAGAGCGAAAATCAACAAACTCCTTTTGTTTCAAAATTTGCAAGAGAAGACAGGAATCAGATTTTGTTTTGTGGAGTCTCATATCCTTGAAACATCCGCTTGGCCTTTTTCTAACCATGATTTTCTTGGGGTGGAGAGTTTGGTAAAGTTTCACATCAAGAAAAACCTTCCAACTTATTCTTGGTCTTATCCTTATGTTGTAAATGTCAAAGAAAAAAACAAAGAACAGGCAATGGAGTATTTTGAAAGCCAACTAGCTTACATAGAGTTAAAACATGGAAGAGAAAGTGAGGAGTATGTTGTGGCAATGTTAAAAGTAGCACAGTGGTATCATTGCTTTGATTACCAGAAGAAAACAGAAGAGTATTGTGACATGGGACTGATCCTTTTGAATAGACTTACGAAATGTTCTGTAGAAATAGGTATTGGTTGTAATTATGTTGTTGGGATCATCTACAAGAACTACAAAAAGTATAGAACTGCGATAAAATTTTTCGAAACAGCAAGGAATTGCTTGGAGAGAAATTATGGAGGACATTTGACTCAGTTTGGAGGAGGCCACCCCTTTTTGGTGATCATTTGGAAGGAACTGGCTCATTGTCTTTATGAGATAAAAAAACCAACAGAAGCAAAAACGTATGAAGATCATATCGACAGTCTCATGAAAACTTACCCCAAAGACTATTTCAACTCCTTCTCTAGACCAATTGAAGACGCTTTACTTTTCGACAACCCTAGCGGGGTTCCTTATAGGACTATTTCTAGTGAGATGAGGAGCACTCCAAGAGAAGCACAAGTGGGGAAGTTGTATACGTTTGGCAAAGGGGACAATGGACAATTAGGTCATGGAGATTGTTCTGATCAGTTTTCTCCTTGTTTTGTAAACTCTCTAAAATC
>JAMYWO010000017.1:137056-154415 GCA_024220525.1 Cochliopodium minus | reverse complement strand
GGATTTACAAGTGCAATAAGCAGCAAAGGAGAATTATTCACTTGGGGATTTTCGTATGGACAGTTTGGAGGAAATCAAAAGTTGTTGACACCTACCATCGTTGAGGATTTGTACAACCAGGGTATTGTTATTGACGACATCATTTGCATCTCCGAGTTGAACAAACGTATTTGTTGTGCCATTCCTATCACTCATGATGGGAGAGCTCAGCTTTTGGGGAAATTGACAGATGTTCATGATGTGGAAGAAATTTTTGATATCATCAAGAATCAAAAAGAAAAAAAAGCGAAACTTTCTAAAAGCGAAAATAATCTTCGTTTGGAAAGTGCAAACAAAGTTGGTCAGAAATTTTTTTTTAAATTTATTTTTAATTTATTTTTCCTTATTTCTCTTTAATAAAATTTAAAGTTTCAAAACTTGCAAAAACAACCGAAATTAAATTATCATTGAATGGAACAACCTCGCCAATGAAAACTTTGAACATATCCAGTTCTGCTCCCATTAAAATAGTTAATAACTCAAACGCGAACAATAGTTTGAGAGTAAGCAATGGAATGCAAAATAGCAGCCCCATCGAGATTCACAACACAAACAACCATAACAACAGTGCTATCTTTTTGAGTGTTGGTTCTGATTTTATTCATTTGAAGAGTCCCGAAAAGCACAAGAGAAGTAAGAGTTTTGACGAGGAAATAGAAGCAGAAAAGTTTGAAGAAAAAGAAAAAGAGGATTGTGGAGTCAAACTTATTGCGAGAGATGGATACATTTTAAGTGATGGAGGAAGTTTATATCACAGGTTTAAAAATAATCATTTTTAAATTTTATCATTTTTTTTTTTATTATCATTTTTTTTTAGAAATAAATTGATTTTATAAAAATAAAAAAAAAATTTTGACTGAAAAAGTTTTTATTTTCAAAAAAACTAATTATCATTTTAATAGAGGTGAAAGATTAAAATTCAACTTTAGAGTGATAGATATTCATGTGAACAGATGTGCCATCCTTCTCAGTGAATTAGGAGAGGTCTTCGTTGCGAACAGAGTTGGAGAAAAGTTCAATTCCACATCTCCACATTGCCCCTCTAACTTTGTGAGGATATCTTGCGGAGTTAGACACTTTTTGGCTTTAAATAGTGATGGGAACGTTTATTATTGGAAGACGGATGAGACTCCTCGTCCTCTCAGTTTTTGCGAGGAAACTGATTATGTGGAGGCTCGTATTGTGGACATTGCTTCTGGTGACTACCATTGTGTTGCTTTGGATGATACAAATGAAGTTTGGACTTTTGGTAAAAACAAAAATTATTTTTAAAGATTTTATCAATCCATTTTTGTTTTTATTTAGGTGAAGGAACATTTGGGCAACTTGGTATCAATTTATTTTTGAAAATTAATTTCATTTTTCATTTTTCATTTTTTATTTCATTTTTATTAATTTTTTATTTTATTATTTTATTTTTCATTTTTATTTTTATTTTTGTTTTTATTATTTATTTTTTATTTTCATTTTATTTTTCATTATTATTTTCATTTTTCATTTTCAATATATATACTTAATTGTTAAAGGACATGGAACAAAAAACAGTGTAGAAACACCTAAACACGTTACTGCATTAAAAGGAAAACAAATTACCCAAATAAGTTGTGGTGCACTTCATACGACATGTCTAACAGGTTAAAAAATTTAAAATTAACAATAATGAAAAAAAAAAAAAAATTAAAATTAACAATAATAAAAAAAAAAAAAAAAAATAAATAAAATAAAATGAAAAATCAAAAGAATAATAAATAAAAATTTAAAAAATAATTTTTTAATAGGAGCGAAATTTCACCAAGGAATGAAAATTACTTACAGGGATTTCAATACCATAAAATCTCCTCTTTTATTGCAGCATACTATCAAAGAAAATTTAAACCAAAATTCTGGGGGAGGGGAGTTGCATTATTCTGTTTCTTTTCTCAGAGAAAAAAAAGAGAAGCAGACTAGAAGGTTGTATGAACCCAACAAAAAATTCGTCAAGGTAGTTACTTCTAGATGTGTACAACTTGTAGACAAGGTTCCTGTTACAACTTTTCTTATTTCTGATGATGGGAATGTTTTTGGTAGAATATTTTTGAAATATTTTGTTTTTTATTTTTTATATTTTTATTTTATTTTTTTATTTTTTATTTTTTATTATTTTCATTTTATTTTTAATTTTTGAATTTAATTTTTTAATTTTACAATATTTGATTTTTTTATTTTTTTATTTATTCATTTTTTCATTTTTTCATTTTTCATTTTTTATTTTTATTGAATTTTATTTTTTTACTTTTAAAATTTTTTATTTATTTTTTAAACTTTATTTATCATTAGTTTATTTTAATTTTTTTTTTAAATTCATATAAAATATTTTTTTTAGGAATAGGACAAGGGAAAGATGGACAGTTGGCAAATGGAAAACTGATCTCATTTAACAGGTTTGAGCACGTACTGGCTCTCAAGGGAAAAAGAGTGGAAAACATCTCCTGCTCCACTCACGTTCTCTGTTGCACGAATGAAGGGGTTGTATATAGTTGGGGTTTAAATAACTTTGGTCAATTAGGGTTGGGAAATACTATCAATGGTGTCATTCCTAGGAGTGTAAGGGCTCTCGAAAAAGAGGTATTTATATTTCATTTATTAAATTATTTACATTTTTTTTTTATTTTTATTTATTTTTTATTTTTATTTTTATTTTTATTTTATTTTATTAACAAATTTTATTTTATTACTTTTATTTATATTATTTTTTATTATTTTTTATTATTTTTATTTTATTTTTTGATTTTTGATTTTTTTATTTTCCAAAAGTTCATTGTTGATGTATCTGCTGGTTCTTCTCACTCTATCGTTTGTTCCAAAGCTGGTGAGGTTTGGACTTTTGGGAAATCCGAATGGGGAAGGTAAATTTTTTTTTTGATTTTTATTTGATTATTTTTTAAAAATTTTAATTATTACTTATTATTTTCCAATTTTTTTTTTTTTAATATTTTAATATTTTTTCCTTTCAAATAAAGACTTGGTCATGGCTCAACTACAAATTGCCCATTTCCTACTCTTGTAAAAATATTGTGTAAACAGGGTCAAATTATAAGCGTCTCCGCTGGTAACGCTCACAGTGTCGCGCTATCCAAAAAAGGTTAAAAAAAAAAAACCAAAAAATAATTAAAATTAAATAAAAATCGAAAAAATAATTTAAAAAAATAATTTTTTTTTTTTTGTAGGCAAAGTTTTTGTTTGGGGATATGGAAGATGTGGCTCTTTGGGTTTGGGTTCACTTAAAGATGAAGACATACCTAAGCGTCTTCCTTTGATTTTGGACGAGAACTTTCTCGAAAAGAGTGTAGAGAGTGTTGGTAATTTAAAAATAATAATAAAAAATAAAAATAAAAAATAAAAAATAAAAATAAAAAACAACAAAAATAAAAATAAAAAATAAAATAAAAAATAATTCAACAAAATAAGATAAAAATATAAACAATAAAATAATAAATAAAAAGATAAAAAATAAAAAATATAAAATAAAAAATATAAAATAAAAAAATAAAAATAAAAATATAAAAAAATAAAAAAATAAAAAAATAAAATAAAAATAAAATAAAAAATAAAAATATAAAAAATTAACAAATTAAAAATAGATAAAAATATAAACAATAAAATAAAAAATAGATAAAAAAGATAAAAATAAAAATAAAAGTTAAAATAATAAAATAAATAACTAATTAAAAATAATTTTATTTTTTTTTAAAGATGAACAAGAAGTTATGGGGAAAGTGTATGTCTCGAAGATTTGCGCAGGTTTCGACCAGACTTTGCTTTTGACCAGCGACAAAAAGGTTTATTGTTTCGGAAAGTTGAGTTCTTTCGAAAATGCCACAGTAACTACTCCCCATTTAATGAAAGAATTGCCTCCCATAGGTCCCAATATATTTTTTTTACTTTTTATTTTTTATTTTTATCTTTTTATTTTTTTATTTTTTTATTTTTTTATTTTTAAAAATTTTTAAAATTACATTTTTTTATTTTTTTACTTTTTTTATTTCTTCATTTTATATTTTATTTTTATTTTTTTATTTTTTTAATTACTTATTTTTTCTTTTCAATATTTTTTTGAATTTTTTATTTTTTAATTTTTTTTAGACAACATAGCAGCAGGCTTTCAATTTTCATGTGCGATGGCAACAGACGGAAGAATCTACACATGGAAATCCATCAACAAAAACCCTTCCCTCATCCCCATTCCCTTCGAAGAAAAAGTCATTTCTTTCTCTTCCAACTCCAACCTCGTTTATTTATCAGAGTCTTACGAACCCCCTCCTCCCTCTTCTTCCAATGAAGATGAGCTTCTTCCTTCCTTGAAAATTTCCATTCCCAAAAAGATAACCAATGACAACAATGACAATGGCTTTTGTCCTGACAATTGATTTGTTTTTATTGGAAAAAAAAAGAAAAAAAGAAAATTTATATTTATTATTTTAAAAAAAGTTTTTTTGGACTTTGTTTTTTGAACTAATTCTTTTTTCGAAAGATTTAAATCACTTTGCTCATTAATTATTTAATTTTTTATTTATATTTTTAAAAAACATTATTTTGGATTCTCAATTTTCTTTGGATTTTATTTGGTATCATTTTGAAACATTTTTAGTTCTTAATTATTTTTCCTCAATTAGCTTATTTTTCATTTATTATTTTATTATTTCAATTGTAATAAAAAAATAAAAAAAAATCGGACCAAAAAAATAAATTTCTGAAAAAAGGAAAAATCCATATTCATATAAATACTATATATCCTCTTATTTCCAAAACATTCTTGATCTATATATAATGGAAAATAATATAAAGAAAAGAAAATCGTACGATAATATTAATAAAGAAGGAAAATATAATGGCAATAAAATCTATTCCAATGATATTAAAAAGAAAAGAAGACTTGAAAATATCCTATTTGATACTCAAGATATCAACCATTTTCTTATGGACACAATGAGATCCTGCAAATCATCACTGATAATAGTATCTCCGAAGATTACAAGTGAGGGATTGTACAATATCAATATGATAGGTGAAATAGAAAATTTGTTGAAAAGAAACATAAAAATAACAATTTATTATAATTCGCTGAATTACAATAATTTTGGCATTTCATTGTTGGAGAATATTTCTGCCAAATATGAGAATAATAGAGTTATAATGAAGGAAAGAAGTAATCTTAATGATAAAATGATCATAAAAGATGAATATATGGTAGCCCATTCCACATTTGATTGGTAAAAAAAAAAAAACATATAATAATCCTAAAAATTAATTTAATTTGTTTGCTTAATTCCCATAAAAGGTTCACTGATTTCCAAAAAAATGATCTAAATATGATCAATCTTTTGTACGGAAAAACATTTGCTAATCAAAATTTAAAGAAATTCAAAGAAAAACTCTCCAAACAAAAAAATAATAACAAAAACAAAGTTTATAACCAAATATTGAATTCTTTCAAACAAGAAATAGTTATAACTAAAGATTTTATGGATGATGATGATGATGATTTCACTTCTTCACCTTCTTTTGAAGACGATAATATTAATGGGTATGGTGATTTGTGTTGTTATGATAAGGAAGAATATGGAAATGAAAATGAATCAGAGTTTTTTTCTTCTATGGAATGATTAATTAAAATTAGATTTTGTATATAAATTTTTTTCAAATCATCCATTTTAACTTAAAATGAGAAAGTTAAATTATTTAGTAAGACAAAAAAAAACTGATTAAAAGTTAATTTCAAAATCATTCAAAAATAATTATTTTCTCATTTTTACTTTATTTTTGAAAGATGAACAAACAAAATATGTATCAAAATAACTTTGGGAATTTTGAAAGAATGTTTGTTAAACAAAAGAGTCAAAAAAACTTCTTTTTTAAACTTCTGATCGAACATTAAGTGATTCTCTGTGGACCAATCTGAAATGCGGAGTTTGGGAAAAGTTACAGGAAAATCAATGTTTGATTCTATCATAAATTGAGAATTTTCATTGGAAATTAAATGTTTGTGGTTTGCTGTATAAAATAAAAAAATATTAAAAAAAAATATTAAAAAATAAAAAATGAAATTTACATGTATATCTGAAAGGGAGAGTAAATTTTAAAAAATAAAATAATTTATTTTTCATTACACACTGTTCCCTCCGTCCATAGATACGATGTAAAGTTTGCCCGTTTCGGATATTGCCATGAAGAATTCATATGCAGAAGAAATCTCAGCTATTTTTTCGGGGAAATCTACTTGTTTGAGTATTTTGTCAATTTTCCTTATTTTGACCGTTCCATCTTCGCATAGAAACAATTCAGCATACATACCCATGGAACTAATTTTAAAAATAAAAAAATAAAAAAATAAAAGATCTGTAAAAATTTTGAAAAATAAAATAAAATAAAAACAAAAAAAAAATTAAAAATTTTAAATTAATAAAATAAAAAATTAANAAATAAAAAATAAAAAATAAAAAATAAAAAATAAAAAATAAAAAATAAAAAATAAAAATAAAAATAAAAAATAAAAATAATAAAAAATAAAAAATAATTATAATAAAAAATAATTAATAGGGGTTTTTTACTTCAAAATAAGAGAAGAACGTGAAGATTTGGGACTTTTGGGGCTTTTGGGACTCTTGGGGCTTTTAGGACTCTTGGGGGAGTTGAGCACGGAGAGTCTTGGTGAGAAAACCCTGTCGGAGGGAGAAGAGCTTTGTAGGAAGGAGTTTATTTGGAGGTCTAGATCTTTTTCTGTAGTACTGCTTGGTGAAAAGGAAGTGCTCCCTTTAATTAAAAAAAATTTTAAAAAACTAAAAATAAAAAATTTAAAAAACTAAAAATAAAAATAAAAGATGATTTTTTTAAAAAAAAAAATTAAAAAAAAATAATAACAAACAAAAAGAAATATTAAAATATGATAATTGAAAACAAAATAATAATAAAAAAAAACAAAAAAATAATAAAAAAGAAAAATAAGAAAATTCAAAATAAAAACATAAAATGTAAAAAATATAATATTTGAAAGAATAAAAATTTTTTTTTGAATCTTACTCATTGTCACAGTACCACTTCTCAAAGAAGTGAGATCCATTTTGGAGACAGAGCGAATGCGGAGAGTTCCATTGGTGTCGAGTCGGGACAAAGCAGTCCTCCCCAAGGTGTTCTTCCCTAAATTTGTTTCTTCGGAGATGCCCATGTTTTCTACGTCGGAAAACAAATAAACCTGCGTGAAATATTTAATTAAATTTTGTTTTAAATTTTTTTTTTTATTTTAAATTATATTTTAATCTTATTTTAAAATTTTTTTTTATTTCTATTTTTTATATTAACTTAATTTTAAATTTTTACTCCTGGTGTATCAATCAAGTCGACCGCAAAGTTCTTTTGTTCAAAACTCAAAAGACATTTTTGGGTGACCCTCTGTAGGGTGGAAGAGTAGGTGTTTTCGTTGGTGGGATTGTTGAGAAGTTTGTTGACGATGGCGGTTTTTCCCACAAAAATATCTCCGCAAATAACCTATTGTTTTAAAGAATAATCCTTTTATCTTACTTATATTATTTTATATTTTTTTTGATATTAAATTTTAGTTTGGATCGATAATTTGTGATTTTTTTTTTTTCGTTCAGAAAAACTTACAAAAGTCAAATTCTCGATTTTATTTTCAGTGACGGAAGTTTTAGGAAAAGAAAAGCTCTTCAACAACGTGGAGATGCCAGAGTTGATCTCAGTGAGACTGTCAGAGTTTGAAACCAGATAGTTCTTGGTCTGGGCGATCAGTTTTATATTTACAGTGTTGTTTTGGGTGATGATGGTTGTGTTGGAAGGAGATTTCGACGAGGATGTGAAAGGAATCGATTTATCATCGAAGCAGGAATTCAATTTGAGGGGATTGTGGAGGAAGATCAAAAGATTAGGCGATCTGCTTTTGATCTCTTTGCTTTTTCGGGTCAAAATGATATAATTCTCCATCTCTTGGAAGATCTGGAAGGAGGTTTCTTTCTGTGTGTTGAAGACGTAGACGATGCAATCTGCGTTGTAGATCATCTCGTCATTGTACAGCAAGTGGGTGGAATGGATGTAGATATTGACCTATATTTAATGATTTTGGAATAGATAGATGTAATTCACAATGTTATATTGAGATATATCTTAATGATCGATCATAATTCGATTTGTTATTAACAATTTAACTATTTTTTATTATTTGTGATAATTTGTATTCTGTAGATTATATTTCGATGATGTATGATGTATGATGTATGAAAATATATCCTTTTAAAAAAATTAAACCTCCTTTTTCACTTTGGAGTCTTCATTTTCTATTTCTACTGTCTTATTCAATCCTGTCAAAAATGGTATTGAAGGATTAGATAAATATTGCGATGCCACAAAACATAAGGATGTCATGTCCGATCCCATGAATACCTTTGAGAAAATAATAAAAAAATTATCGTTAATTTATTTTTATTCAAAAGAGGAATTTATAATTGATAGTGGATAGATTATCTATTAGATATATTCCATTATTCAATACAATTCTTATTTATTTTTCGTATTGAAATCAAATTCCAATGATTTAATTCGATTATTTCATTCTATAGTGATTATATTCAATCTTATTTTTTGAACCAACATTAGAAATGATTCCAATTGTTTATTGACTTGAGTGATTTATGATAATGGATTATAAATTATTTCATAAATTTTTACCAGGTCTATGCTCTCATTCTTTGGTTTGGAATAAGGGATTTTCAACATTTTTTTTTATTTATTTTCGAAAATAAATAAAAAAAATTTAATTTCTAAAAGAGGATGAAATAAGCTATGATCTAATATTCATAATAACAAACTGAAACAGTGATACATTTTTCAATTATTGCAACTGAATTACTCACAAATACAGTCCCACAAGTACAATTAAAATTAAAAAAAAAAATCTTGTTTGATTTTAGTTTGATTTTTTTTGATGGGTGATATTTCTGCTGTGGTATTAGATATTGAGGGTACAGTTACACCCATATCATTCGTACATGAAACATTATTTGGATATATAAGAAGAGAATTGAAGAAATTTTTGACGGAGACATGGGAATCAAAAGAGACAGTGGAAAGTGTCAATTCATTGAGAACAGAGACTGAAAAATTGAATGTGGAAAGAAAAGAAGGAAAATTACCAACAATATTGCCTGAATCATCTCCAAAAGAAGAATTATTAAACAGCACTTATGATAATGTTATTGGTTTGATGGATTTGGATCTTAAAGTGACCCTTATAAGTCCTATCTTTCTTTCTCACAATGTGTATTTCATTTCAAGAAAATTATTCGATGGAAAGTTCAAATTTATAAAAAAAAATAAAAAAAGATGAAAATAAATTTATTTTTAATTTTAATTCTTGTGGCTGTTGTTTATTCCATCCCAGTGAATGGTAAAATAAATTATTGAAAACATGTGTCATTTAATAATCTTTGACGATTTTAAAATACACAAAATAATTTTAGTAATGGTAAAAATGGCTTTGGATTGATTCAAATCCTCATAAAATTTCAAATTTGTTTAATTTTTCCCAAATTTTTTCAAATTTTTTTTTAAATCAAATGAATGCAGTTGCCACTTGAAACAGTATCAAATGATGGAAAGCTCTTGAATTCATCTCAATTATCATCATGGTTCACCCAACTAAAACAGGGAGGAGTAAATGGGGTTATGGTAAATCAAATTAATAACCCATCCCTTCCTATAAGACATATATTAATAGCCATCTTTTATATTTCCAGCCATGAAAGATGGCTGGCATTGAAATAATAATTTAAAAATTCAACCATATTTATTTGTTCTTTGTATTATTCTATAGAATATATATATATATATATATATGAATGGTATCTAGATGTGAATATATTCATTATTTTAATTAATAAAAATATATTTACTTATCTACATCCACATCTAAAAATAAATCTTTTTTTTTTTTATTTGTAATTTAAAAATAGACAGATGTATGGTGGGGAATCGTAGAAAGAAACGGTCCAAAACAATACGATTGGACAGCATACCAACAAATGGCACAATTGGTGAAAAACGCAGGATTGAAGATGCAAGTGGTAGAATTTTTCAACTTTTTATTTTTTTCATTTTTTTTTAATTTATTTTTTATTTTTGTTTTATTTTTTATTTTTTGTTTTTAATTTTATTTTTTTCATTTCATTTTCTAAAAGGTAATGTCATTTCATCAATGTGGAGCAAACGTGGGTGATTCATGTTATATCACCCTCCCTCAATTCGTTCTCGACGTAGGAAATTCAAACAGTGACATTTTCTACAAAGACTACAGCTTTAGGCAAGAATTATATTTTTTTATTGAGTTTTTTTTTTATTTTTATAAATTTTTTTTTGATTTTTAAATTTTCTTTATTTTATTTTTATTTTTATTTTTATTTTTTATGTTTTATGTTTATTTTTATTTTTATGTTTTATTTTTGTTTTTTTCTTTTTTTATTTCTGATTTTTTTCTTTTTATTTTATTCTCAATTTTTTTTTTGTTTTGGTTCATATTTTTGATTTTTCTCATTTTTATTTATATTTTTAGTTCTGTTTTATTTTTATTTTTATTTTTATTTTATTTTTATTTTTATTTTTATTTTTGTTTTATTCTTAATTTTTCTTAATTTTCATTTTTTTAAAAAATAGTGCAGATCAAGAGTACTTGTCATTGGGTGTTGACAACCAAACATTGTTCGAAGGAAGAACAGCATTTCAGATGTATACTGATTACATGAAGTCGTTCGCCACCAATTTTGCTTCTTTCTTGGGCAACACCATCGACCAAGTCCAAGTAAAATCCTTTTTAAAAAATTATTTAAACATTTTATTATTTAATTAAATTTTTTATTTTATTTTTTATTTATTTTTCATTTAATTATTTTATTCCGTTTTTTATTTTTTATTCATTTTGTTTTTTATTTTATTTTTTATTTGTTTTATTTAAATTTATTTTATTTTATATTTATTTTCGTTTCATTTATTTTATATGATGAAAATTTTTTTTGTAAGAATTTAATATGCACCATATTGTTTGGATCAATTTTTATGAAAATATTTAAAAATATAATCTCAACAAAGATACTATTTAATATATCATTTATTTTATTTTTTATTTTTTAATTAATTTTTTAATTAATATTTTATTTTATTTTATTTTATTTTTATATTTTATTTTACTTTTGTTTGACATTTCTTTAATCTTACTTTGGTTTCCCAAAAATAAAAAATTAGGTTGGTCTTGGTCCTTCAGGTGAAATGAGATACCCTGCATACCAATCCAACAAATGGTAAAGACATTTTTTATTTTTACTTCATATAATTTTTTTATTTTTTTATTTTTTATTTTTTTTTATTTTTATTTTTTTTATTTTTTTATTTTTTTATTTTTTAATTATATTTTTTATTTTTTTTATTTTTTTATTAATTTAAAAAGGACTTACTGCGGAATCGGAGAATTCCAAGCTAACGACAAATATATGTTGGCCAACCTCAAGCAAGCAGCCAATGCAGCAGGCCATGCAGACTGGGGAAATGGAGTTCCAAACAATTCTGGAAATTATAAGTAATAATAAAATAAAATAAAAAAAAAATTTGATTTTTTTTTGAACATTTTTTTTGATTTTTTTTATTTTATTAGAATTTTTTTTGGTTTTTTTTTTTATTTTTTTTAAATTTTTTTCGATTTTTTTTTCACTAGCACTCAGCCCCCAGACTCGTGTGGTTTCTTCAGCCCTTCTGGCTACAACAACTGGTCTTCTAGCTACGGACAATTCTTTTTGAACTGGTAACAAACATGACAAAAAAAAAAAAAATTATTAATTGTTAATAATTATTTTAAAAAGATTATTTCATTTTTCATTATTTATTTTTTATTATTTATTTTTTATTTTAAAATATTTTTATTTTTATTTTTATTTTTATTTTTTTTTTTGTTTCTATTCATTCTAAAGGTACACATCCCAATTGTTGAACCATGCGGAATCCATTTTGTGTGCTGCAAGCAACATTTTTGCTCCTTATGGCATCACTATTGCCGGAAAGGTTGCAGGGATTCATTGGTGGTATTCTGACAATACCCACGCTGCAGAAGTAAAATTTTATTTTTACTTCATATTATTTTTTTATTTTTTATTTTATTTTTTTATTTTTTAAATTTTGTTTTTTTATTTTCTTTATTTTTTTATTTTTATTTTTTTATTTTTTTTATTTTTTATTTTTTATTTTTTTCGTTTTTTTCGACAGGTGACATCTGGTTATTACAACACCAACAACAATAACGCATACTTGCAAATCGCTCAAACTTTTGCCAAGTGCAAGGCTCTTTTTGACTTTACCGCATTGGAACTCACTGATGGATCCAGCTGTGGATCTAGGTAAAAAAAAAATAAAAATAAAAAATAAAATAATAATAAAAAATTTATTTCATTATTTTTCTTCATTAATTTATAAAATAATATTATTTTTTTAGACCTCAAGAACTTGTAAAACAAACTATCTTGGCATCCAATCAAGCAGGAATAGGCTACTGTGGAGAAAATGCTCTTGACTTTTGTACTGATGGGTGCTACCAAGGTAAAGAAAATTATTTTTTCAAATTTATTTAAATTTGTTTATTTTTAAATTTATTTATTTAAAAAAAAGGTGCTTTTGATGAGATATACACAGAGTCTACTCAATATGGAAACATTTATCAATTCACTTTTCTCCGCTTGTTTTCTGGCTTGCTGACCGGAAACAACTGGAGCATGTTCACTGCTTTCGTGTCGAGAATGAACAGTGCATAAAATCAATAAACTTTGGATATTTGAAATTTAAAATAGTACATTAAAAAATTTTTTTTTGAAGCAAAATTAATTTTTACTTTAATATTTAATTTAAAAAACATTTTAATCTTTCTTGAGATCATCGCTTTTTTTGTCATTTAAAAATGCGTTATCAGTTTCGCAGCTGATTTGGGTGTCCATGAGAACATGTTTTTTCTCAAAAATTGAAGAATTGTTGTAGTCTGGATGAATTTCCTAATTTAAACAAAAATTGATAAAGTTTAAAAAAAAACTGAATTAAAATTTCTTTTTTACAAGCCTTTTATAGAAAATGACAACAACCAAAAATGCTATCAATGAAAGAATTGATACAATCATATACACGTAAGTCCCCTGAACCTTCCCAACTGGCATGAGTCTCGTAGCTTTTAAAAAAATTAAAAATAAAAAGAAACAATTAAAAAATAATAAAAAAAATAAAAAAATAAAAAAATAAAAAAATAAAAAAATTAAAAAATGAAAAAATAAAAATTAAAAATTAAAAATTAAAAATTAATTTAATAAAATAAAATAATAAAAAANAAATTTTTGAAAAATTTTTTTTTTTTTTTTATTTGGCAAATTCGATAGAGTTTCACCGCTTTAGAGAATGTAAATTTAGGATATTTTTGGAATCGAAAGTTCTGAGATTGGAACTAATATCAATAAAATGTTAAATCATATCATGAAAAACAATAAATCCACAAATGAATCTTATGAATAGAAATATTGTTAGAAGAACAAAAATTTTTTGATAAAATAAACTTGTATGTGATGGATGATTACAATGTTCATCTAAAAAAATCCAAGGAGATAGCCAAAGCATTCAACGAGAATAAAATGAACCCGTGGGAAAGACCTTATCATATCAATCCTATTTTTTTTGGAAAACAACGTAATTTAACTGAATTTCAAAAATACTCTGAAATCGATACAAAGCCTTATTTAAAAAATTTTTAAAAAAATTATCCCAATTAAATAATTTTACGTCACTATACTCGAGTTCTATTTTTTTTTTTTTTATAAAAATACTAAATGATTGGCTATATATTTTTAGCTATATGTTGATTTTTAATTCTGGCTATTTTCTACCTCATCTCCATCCAATGAATAAGGAACATGTTGAAGAGCAAGAAATCAAGGTAAAATTAAGAATATCTTTATTAATATAATTTCTCAATTGACATAAAAAATATATTTTTTTTTGAACAAATTTTTCAACTCATCTTTTAATTAATACAATGCAGACAAATCTACCTTGGGTATGATGGTGAGAACAATAAGAGAAACTTTTTTGAATTACCGAACATGTTTGTAAATTGTTTTAAATAAACCATTGATTTAAGAATGTTTTTAATCCCCTTTAATTAGAGGTACCAACAACAAACAAAATCCAAGTTTTTAGTGCCAGTGCCCTTTATGTGCCAGAACGAATTTTAATCATTAGCAGAGATGCATATCTTTCTTTTCTTGGATCTTGGGGCAATATTAGAAAACATTTTTTCATATTTGAAATGAACTCCAAAAAATTAAATAAAATTTTAACACTATTGAATTTTCTTTTTAATTCTTTTAAAATTTGAAAAGCAATTTAAAAGTATTTTCTAGGATTTTTGTCAGATTTTTTTTATCTATTTTTTTGAAATTTCTTTGATATTTTTTGGAGATTTCTTTTAAATATCTGAAAATTTTTTTTAGAAAAAAGTCAGATTTTGTTTCAATATTTATTAGATATTTCTCAGATTTAGTTTAGATATTTAATAGAAATTTTCTCATTTTAATTTATTTTCAAAGAAATATCTCATGACATCTAGAAATTATCTAAATTGAATTCTTAAAATTTCCTTAGAAAATTAAAGAATTTTCTTTCCTTTTTGTAATCAATATTTTATTTTAGTAAATATGGGTATATGTGATATTTTTTATAAAAATTGCAAAAATCTTGAATTATTCGAAATTTCTTAGCATCAAATTTTTNATTAAAGCTTTAATGTCATTTTTCTTTTATTTTTTGCAAATGTTACCTTACTCATCTATAAATTTTATTTTTTCGTCATTTCAAATCAAGAATGTTGGAAATATAAAATAAAAAAAATAGCTTGGAATAAAATGAAGAGATTTGAATTGATTGATAGCAATATTAAGATAAATAGATTGCATAAATGTGATTCATGTGATTATATCGTATTGATTGCGTTTGAATGTAAAGATAGATGTTGCTTATATTGCAAAGAACATAAACCATCAAATAATAAATGTGGAGAATGTGGGAATGAGTTGATTTACAATGCAGAATTAAGCGAAACAATAAATAAGAAACATTATAAAGTGAAATGTCTGATTTGTAGTGAAGAATTATTTTTGAAAGATTTTGAAACTCATCTTCAGATTGGATGCAAAATTAAATGTCCTCAGCATTGTGGGATGATCTTTCTCAATAAAGAATTGGAAATTCATTTGAAAGAGGAATGTTCCAATTCAACAATAGGATGTTTTGGATGTGAATACAAAGAAAAGAGAGGATTGATGGAAATACATCAGCAAACATGCAAATATGCAATTTATTATCTCCAAATAATCAAACCATTGGTAATTATTTCTAATTTGTTCGTAAAAATGATTGATAAATCAACATAAACAATGATAATATGATAATTTCGATCTCATTGATAAATAATATAGTATCTTGATGTTGAGATATAAAATTTGATCCCAAATTATATGACACAACAAAAAAATTCTAAATAAAAAAATTCTCAATTTAACAATCTATCACAACATAGTAGAAATAATTTTTGGATTATAAACAATTTTTAACACTATAAAAAAAAGTCAACATATATCAAAAGTCAAATATAGAATTTTTATTTTCACAAAAAAATAAATGATAAAGAGTTAAATTTGTTTGAAAATAATAAAAGTAAAAATGAAAATAAACCTTTTAAATTGTAGGAGAAACAAAACTCTGAGATTTTACTAAAGTTTGAGTCATTAAAAATGATTAACGAATCACTGAAACAAGAAAACGAGAATCAACAAAAAAAAATTAAAAGTTTTAAAGGAGAAATAGAACAACTAAACATAAAAATTGTTTCACTCCAAGAAGAGAGCGAAAAACAAAACAAATCATTTGAGAAATATCTTCCTTTTTTAGAAAAGATCGAAGAGAGAGAAAAAGAGAAAGAGAAAAAAGAAAAGAAAAGAAAAAGAGGAAAAGAGATATTGATTAAAGTGTGGGGAGGTGGAGGTGCAGGTGGAGAGCATTCAAATGGAAATCATGGAGGTGCAGGAGGTTTTATTAGCGGAAAATATTTACTAATAGAAAATGAAGTTTTGGGAATTGTAGTGGGAGATGGAGGAATTTGTTGTGTTAGTGAAATGGAAAAAGGACCGAAAAATAAATCTTGGAATGGAGGAGATGGAAACATAAATTATTGTAGCGGTAGTGGAGGAGGTGCCAGTTTCGTTACTTCTAATTTGATCAATAATGAAGTTATTATTGGTGCTGGAGGGGGAGGTGGTGGTTCTGGAGGTAAACCTCATTCTTCTGGTGGAGGTGGGGGAGGAGGGACACGTGATGGGAGAATTGGGAAAGGAGGAAATGCTAGTTATAGCACCTTTTTTAAAAGTCCATCCAAAATTGATCCTACTGAAGAAATAGATGGAGGAGGATGTTCGGGTTCGTACAGTTCATCATTTCAAATGGATTCAACAGGAGTTACCCCTGATGGATCAAATGGAAAAAATGAAAATGGAGCAGGTGGAAAATGTGGGAATCTTAAACAGAAAGGGATTGGAGGAGGTGGAGGGGGTGGTGAATGCTCATTCAAACACATCATCAAGGGTTCTGAAACAATAATCAATGCTTCTGATGAAAAATCTGTCAACAACTCTGATATTGACTTTATTGATGGTTGTGGTGAAGGTGGATTACATTCCATGCAAAGTGGAAAAAGGGGAAGGGTTGTGATTTATTATGAAAACCAGAAACATATTTTTGATTGTGATGGTTCTTTTGATGGAAATAAAACATATCAAACTTTATTTGATTTTAATTTATGGAAATAAAATTTGAAAAAAAAACACAAAAAAAAAAAGAAAGATTAATTCTTTTTAGGATTTCTTTTTCTCTTTCTAGAGTCATTATTGTTTTTAGATGAATTGTTATTGCTCTCCTTTTGAACCTCAGGCTGTATGACATCATTAGAGTTGCTGTCAACACTGAAAATCAAAGTCCTGTTGTTGGTAGAAGTTCTCAAAAGATTAGATTTGTTCTTTCTACCTTTTTCAGAAAGAAAGTTGTTGATATCCGAGAACGTTTGTGTATGCTTTGGAAAAAAGTCATGATAAGTATGTTTATTTTTTATTTTTTATTTTTTATTTTTTATTTTCTATTTTTTATTTTATTTTTTATTTTTTATTTTTTATTTTTTATTTTTTATTTTTTATTTTTTATTTTTTATTTTTTA
>JAMYWO010000017.1:116912-132107 GCA_024220525.1 Cochliopodium minus | reverse complement strand
ATTTCTCTTCTGGCAACAATAGACTCAAATCTTGTTGTGTTGTACTTTGTTTTATTTTTTTTATACCTCTCTGAATTCTTTGACCTTTCAAGATCGTAATTTCTATATATTCCAAAGACAAACTCATTTTTAGGAATTTTAAAACAATCAAACATTATTTTCAATACATTTTCATATCCAACATTCCATCTAAGTCCAAACAATAAAACGTTTGGTCTCCAAACATTTGGTTTCACAGAGTGAGCATCCTTTCCAAAAATTGCAGCATAACAATGATTGGAGGATTCAATTATTGAAGTATTTCCATTACAAATCAAATCTGGTGATTTTTTTAACATCAAATTCAAAATAATTTCGAAATCCTTTTCTTCTTCTTTTTTCAAAATAGGAATAGTGGGCTTGCTTTTGCAAGGACAACCAGGGTCACATTTTCCTTTGTAATGATTACCTGAAAAACAAATATTTTGTTTCAAAAATAGAGTTTTTCCTTCTTCATTTAAATCTGTACGTCCATTTGCCTTTTTTACTGATGTTTTGAACCAATTGATAAATTTTAATTTCAAAACATCGCTGAGATTTTTAAAAGATTGGTTTCTAGTGATAGTGACAATGACATGGGCAAGATCATGTTTAATTTTGATATGATTATGGTTATTAGTTGCAAAGAACTTTGATATCAAAAGTTTGGACTCAGCCTTTTCGTCGATATTTATTTCTTTGATACAAGGAAAAACTTTGTTTTCTTCAAAAAATTCTAAAAATTTTAGTATTGAATCCCCTTCCATGTTGACGGATGATCCGTTGTACAAATGTTTCCCAAATTTACCAAATTCTTTTTTCACAATGGTTTCAATCCAAATTATCTTGTTTGTTTCCAAATTCATTACTATCAATTTAAACACAGGAGAATTTCTTCTGATCCCCCAAGCTCCATCAATTCCAATAACAGTCTTTTCTTTTCTTTGTTCAAATCTAATTTTTATTTTTTCAATTTCTTTCAGGAATTCTTTTACCGCTTCATTTTCAGATTTTCCAAAAACAATATCTCGAATTTTGTTGTATTGATTTTTGTTAATTTTAGAATTGAGTTGAGTTCTGGAATAAACACTATATTTCACTCCATTAATTACATTGAGAATAACTTGTTGAAATTCTGTAGACATGAATTTTTCCCCATTAACTTCAACTAATTCGTTGTGTGTCACAAACAACGAATACTTTTTACATTCATTACATTTCAAATAAATAGTAAATTTCATACCAACAGTAGTATAATCAACATAATCAACATTAGATTGGTTGCAGTGGACACAATTAACCTCTTTCAAAACATTTACTAATGGTTTGAAACCAACAGAAACATTAATAGGTTCAACTTCTTTCTTCCTTTTGGTGGAGTAGGGAGTATGTTTTTTCAAAATAGGGTGATCCTTTTCATTCCTTTTTTCAAAATACAACTCTTTTAGTGAATTTTCTGCCTCTTCGTCACTATCACTTAAGGACCTCTTCCAAAACACACAAGAAAGGGATTTCCAACAACTTTTTGAAGCCAAGTGTCACAAAATAAATCGATAAAAATTAAAAAAATTTAATATCCATATCTTGGGATGAGAACTTTTTTTGAGATATATCTCATCATGAAAATAAATTTATTTTGGAAGAGATTTAAAATTTGATTATATTATCTAATATCATCTATTCATTTCACCCATCAGAAGATACAATTGAAGATCTCTGATAGGAAAAATAAAAAATAAATATAAAAGAAATTAAAAATTTTTTTGATGGGAGAAGGTGATTTTCATTTTTTGTTTTGTTTTTCGATTGAATGATGAGGGATGATTCAATGATTAAAAAAGATTGTTTTCAATAAATCTCTCTCCCATTATATTTCTCATTTTTTAAAAATTCTTTCTATTTTCCGATATCCTTAAAGTATGATGATACAATAAAAAAAACAACATAAGATTTTCCAACTATCCGTTTGTTCACGTAAAGTAGAAACAAAATTTTTTTTATTTTTTTTGAATTTCATAATTAAATGAGAAAAAAATAATTAAAGGCAAATAGCGTTTTTGATATATTATTTGATTAATATGAAGATTTTTTAACATATTCCAACAAAATTCAAATATATTAGTTCATAAAAAATAGAGTGTTCATAAATATTTAATTTTAAAATAACAAATAAAAATAAATAAATAAAATGAAGAAGAAAGAAGGAAATAAACCTTGGCATTGCAACATTTGTGACATGTACCATCATAAATTGATTAAATGGAAAGGCAATTTAAAAGCAAAATACGAAAATCTTCCAAAAATATCAAAAAATGATTTGCGTGAGGATAGAAAAGATAATCTCTATAATTTTTTGAAAACAGATTGCAATGTTGCGTATCATAGAAGAAATAAAATTAGGGATAATATAAAAGTGAGTGAACTTTATATAGGAGGTTTGATGTGTAATGCAGCAACATCCGCCATCAAGAGATTCAGAGATAATTTAATCAATTCTCAAAAACAAATTGAAATCGAAGAAATAGATAGCGTTTCCATCCAAGATGAGGATCCCTATTTCGAAGTTGTGAATAGCAGGAGTATTCCAAAAAATTATTTACCACCCAAAGAAATCACTATGAGCATAAGTTCTTTGAATCACATTGTCCAGAGAGTTTGTTGTCCCAACTGTCAACAATTAGATATGAAAACCCTCTTTTTAACTTCTGCAAGCTTGTACCTCTATACGAAATGTAATAGTTGTAAAACTTATTTTCGAACAGAAACGAGGGAGAAAAAACCTTTTAATTTTGACACAACAGAAACACTTTATTTTGAAGGGGATGTCGCAACTACCATTATGAACTTAATCTTAGGGATCAAATTTTCTCAATATTCTGGTATTGTCTCAAATCCTATTCATAAAAAGAAATATAAATTGATATCTAAAGTTATTCTAAAAAGTTCAATACAACTTGCAAAAGAAACAATGGATGAACAACTAAACTTTATGATCACTTCAGGATTCAAGTTTATTACCTCTCTTGATGGTTCGTGGGCAATCAGGAGAAATTCTCCTCTTTATAAACTGATTATGATGGCTTATATTAAGGGAGAATGGAGGATAATATTTTATGTAACTCTACAAAAGTATGATGGAAATGGAAATGTTTCGTTCGAAGGGTCTTCTAAATCTATGGAATCAGAAGGAATAAAACGTTTGATTAAGATCATTGAAGAAAGAGGAATAATGAATTCAATTGATGAAATATGTCTTGATGGTGATGGGACCAGCAACGCACAATTTCAAGACTTCATTGAAAAAAACAAGTTGAATATTTTTCTTTCAAGAGATATTCCACATTTAAAAAAAAATGTACACAAGACATCTGATTGGAAAACAATCGGAACGGCTGGTAGGATTGATGAGCGTATTGATAGTTGGGTATCAATGTCCATTGATTTTGTGAAAAACATGGAAGACGATTTTTATGATTTCAATGACAAAGTAGTGGAACTTCAAAAAAGGTTTGGGATGATGGTTCCTCATTATACTTTAAAGAAGTGCCCATCAACTTGTGTTTGCACTAAGAAAAAAAAATCAACGATTTTGACTGACAAGAAGAAAATTGAAGCTTTGGAGAATATCAGCAAAAAGTGGATCCAAAATGCACCAATGATAGTAGGAAAAGGGAATACATCAGTTGTAGAAGGTTCAAATGGTTGGTATGCCAACATCAACAATAAGAACAGTATTCAATATGATAATTTTGAAGGTAAAGTTGCTTTGCTTGTAAACCTATGGAATAAAGGCTATTTTAAAACTGGAGAAAATATCTCCCAATCCCTAGATGTTGAACTTCCTCTTGTATTTAAAAGTCATTTGAGCAGAAGAGACAATGATAGGAGTAATAGGAAAGAAAGAAGCACAGAAAAAAAGGATTTTATTCAAAAAAGACTCAAAATTAAGAAAGGGAGAAGAAAAGAAATAGAAAAGAGATGGTCCAAATTGAATAAAAATAAGTATGTTTCAATTAACTTTGAAAAGCACTTGACGGAGGTTGATATTGAAAAGCTGACTGGTGAAAAATTGAGACTTTATTTCGCCAATTTTCATTTGGTAAAGCCCGGAACAAAAGTTCATGAGTTGAAAGAAAGATTAGTATGTTATTATGAAAGAATAAAAAGAAATATACCAATTCCGGAAGACTGGCACACAACTTATTATAATATGGTGAGAGACAGGGGTGTTCTTACTGACTATTAAAAAAAAAATTTTTAATATTGAAATTTTTTTTAAAAAAAATAATTTTTTTTAAAAAATTTTTTTTCACAATATAGTTTGGAAATAATTTGAATTAATTTTTTTTTTTTTAAATTAATTTTTAACTTTTTTTAAAAAAATTCTTGGAATTTATGAAAAAAAAAATTTTGAGAAAAATATCATAAGGAAAAAATCATTAATAATTTTTTGAAAAAATTTTTAAAACTACATACCAAAATACTTCCAAACTACAATTAATCATCGTCATATTTCAAAGGTAAACCCTTAAAATTAATAAAATTAGTTATAAGATTTTTTGATGTGTCAATCAAAAAATTTTTTTGATTTTACTTTAAATATTTTTTTATTATTTTTTTTTTAGTTATTTATGAGTTAGAGTATCTTTTGCACCATCCAGAATAATTTTAAGTCCTTTCTTGTATGTTTTGGAAGAGGTCCTTAANATTTATTTTATTTATCAAATTTATTTTATTTATCAAATTTATTTTATTTATCAAATTTATTTTATTTATTTTATTTATCAAATTTATTTTAAAAAGCCAACATTGTCCAAGAAATTATTGCTTCTCAAGACGATACCACTAGGAAGAGAACAAGTTCATCTTTGAGACCAAATACTTCACGAGGAAGTCCGCTTCATGGAAATATAAGTAAATTAAAATTTGATTTTTGTTTATTAATTTTATTTTAACACATTATTAGTAAACAATGAAAACACTAATCCGACAGGAAACTCGAACATAATGAACAACACAATAGAGGGCAATAATGAGCGAGTTAACATTGGCACTGTGATCAATACAACCCAAGAAAAAATGAGTAAAAATATAAAATTTTTTATTTTATTTTATTTTATTTTTTATTTTCATTATTATTTTTCATTTATTTTCTTACAAAAAAGTTGTTGGTTGTTACAATAATGTAGGAAACACTTGTTATATTAGTGTTTCTCTACAGACTTTCTTCCATATTCCAAACATTAGTTCATTCTTGTTCACTTTCCAAAGAAATAGCACTGAACTTAATTCGTGTTTAGAAACTATTTTGAATTCATATCAAAAAAGCGGGTTAAAAGACACTTTCAAAGAATTTTTTGGGGAAGAGTTGAATGGATTGATTCGTACAGAAACTAAATATCTACTCACTTCCATTCACCAAGAGTTGATTGAAGAGGAGACTTCTACCGTGAGCGACATTTACGTACAGAAGTTGCAGCTACTTTTTTCTATTTATTCTGATAAAGATCTAAATGAACAAAACGATCCACACGAGTTTCTCACCTTTTTGTTCCACTCAACAAATTTGATGGATTTTTATGGTAATTTATTTTTATTTTTAATATTATTTGAATCGAACAATAATTTTTATTTTTTAATTTTCTGCCATTTATTTAAAATATTTAGAAACAGTAAATAATTATGAACACAAAGACCTTCGGAAATCAATTGAACATCAAAGACAAAACCTGTTCGAAAATCCATTTTCCATTAGATTTTTCACTTTTATGGTCAGGAACGTAGCTTGTCAGAACTGTCCAATGAAGTCTCAAAAAATTGATCCATCTCTCATTTTGACTCTTGTTTTGCCTCCTCAAAAGAAACAGATGACTTTGAGAGAATTGATGATTTACAATTGCATCTCCTCCAATTTAGAGAAAGTATTTTGTATTGATTGCCAAAATCAGATTCACTCAGCTGAATATAACTATGATCCATCTGAAATAGTAATTATCAGAATAAACAGAGAGATTTGGAAAAGTGTTAGAATCAATGATACTAAAATTGAATACGAAACAACGAATTTTGACATGTCATTTTTGTCAGATCTTTATGAGAACATCTACTTTGATCTTATTTCCGTTTCTTATCAAAGGTGAGAACAACAATGGGCATTTCATCAATATTTCAAAGGTTGGTGAAGAATTGTTTGAATTCAACGATGCATCTGCCGAAGTGGTGGAAGGGAAGTTTTACTATGTTACAAAAGAACCAGTTGTAAATTTTTTAATTATTATTTTATTTTATTTTTGTTAAATTTAATTTTTCAACTTATTTTAGTCAAGCCTAAAGAAGGAGTGGCTAATTTTAAAACTTTACTCCAACCTGAAAAACAGTGTAACATTATTGAAGATTTCTTTGATGAAAGTGACGAAAACTTTGTCGATTATGGAGCGAAAAGTGATGACTCTGAAGGGGTAAAAGATTTTTTTTTTATCTTTTGTAAATTTTATTGATTTTTAAAAAGTCACAATCACATCTTATTGTTGGTACTCAATCACCTCCGACCTGTGATGTTATACCTCAGCTATCAGAAATTCATCCCTTGTCCCAATCTAATGGTTTTTCTTTATCATCACAAACTAACTCAATAAATCATGTAAAATAATTTTTTTATTTTTTATTTTTTATTTTTTATTTTTTATTTTTTATTTTTTATTTTTTATTTTTTATTATTTATTTTTATTTTTTATTTACTTTTTATTATTTATTTTTATTTTTTTCTTTTTTTAATTTTTTATTTTTTTATTTTTATTTTATTTTTATTTTTATTTTTTTATTTTTTCATTTTTATTTTTATTTTTATTTATGAATTGAAGCAACATGTTGAGAGGACTCTCCCATTGAACATGTCCCATCCCTATATTTCTCTCCAAGCAACTACATCAAGTGACCCAGCCACATCAACTGAAATATTCGGAAACGAAGAGGAAGAAATCCTTTTGTTGAACAACTTTCTTGAAGATTTAATGTTTTTTCTGGAAGAAAACGATTTAGAAACAACTTTTGTTTTAGCTCCTGATTTGAAAGAACCTTGGATCTACAACAATGAATGTACAAAGAACTCAACAAACGATTTTTTCAAGAAGAATAGGAATATTTTTCATCTAGATGAAAATAGTTACTTGAGGACTATACAACCAAAAGGTAGAAAATTGATTGGAATCAAGGACTCTGGAGTAGTAAATGGGCAACAAATCAGGGCTTTTCATCCTTTCTTCTACATTCTTTATTCAGTCAATCATAAAATTCCAACTAACAATTTCTTCAACAGTAAATTTGCTAAAATTTATTTGGAAATGAACAATGAAGAGAAAAGATTGATTGGATCTCATCAAAGGAGAAAATTCTGGTGGGAAATGTTTTTCACAGTTGATGCTCCTATTGAAGTTCTCCCTCTAGTTCGAGAAATTGACAATGTCCCATTGCATCTCACTGAATTGGAAAAAGAAATTGAAGATTTGTTGAAAAAAGGAGCTCTGACTGAAGAATCAAAAGAGAAATTATTTCTTTCCATTTTTCAAAAACTTCAACTTCCTTCTTTGACGAAAATCATTGACATCATCCTGAGAAAACACCGTGGAGAGAGTGGCAGAAAGCTCGTTTGGAACATGTACAACAATGCAGTTGTTATCAAAGCATTATACATCAAGAAGTCCCAACAACTTCCATATGATGTATTCACCAATTTTCGTTCTTTTCTAGAGTCTACACAACACCAAGAACTCATTCCTTCACAAAACATCATGTCTCAATATGGTAAATTTGTCAGCCACAACTTGTCACATGGAACAAAGTCACTTCTTTTTGTTGAAGAGGATGGTGGGTGCAGGATAACAAATTTGTACAGACTTATTGAAATTATGCTCTGGCATTATTCAACTCTTGGTCTAATCAAGGTTGTCAATGGAAAAGCTATGATTATTTTACATTATCAACAAGATGGATTTGATGAATACACCATTATGAACTTATCTATTATGGGAGCTGGTAAATTTTTTTTAAATATTTTTAAATATTTTTTATTTTATTATTTTATTATTTTTTATTTTTTATTTTTTAATTTTTATTACTTTATTTTTTATTTTTTAAATATTTTTTATTTTTTTATTTTATTTTTATTTATTTTTATTTATTTATTTTTTTCTTTTTTTACAATTTTTTTTTTATTTTACAAAACTATAGGCATGTCACAAAAACTTGCATTGCTATATATCCTTGGTTTGTATCCAGTGAAAGAAGAAAAAGCTCTCCCACATATGATATCAACTGTTGAAGATCTTTCAATGTTGAATGGAAGTGTATTCAAAATACCCCACGAAAGTCAAAACACTTTTCTTCGTGTAACAATTCACATTAGGATGATATCAGACTTGAAATCTAGGAGGCTCTTGTACAGCTACCACATGTTTCTTTTGATAATATTCATTATTCCTGACAATGAAGCTAAAGCCCAATCTGTGGTTATAAAAACAGAAGAAGAAAGGGAACAGTACTATCAGAAATTAAACAACAGAGATAGTGAAGGGTTCAAGGAACTTCTCAAGTCAGCTGTAACTGTTCATAATTACAACAAAGACAAACCAGCTCCAACAGAGAACCGAGTATTCTATGATTTAGTCCATCCCACTTCCAAAACTTGTGGTAGCGATTTTACCATTGCTTTAAGGATTTGTACAAGTTGTAAAAAGAGAGGTAAAAATTTTTTTAAAAAAATTAATTATTTTTCTTTCTATCTTATCAATTTTTTTGATTAATAATTTATTTTTTAGAATTTATTTTTTAAAATTTTTATTTTATTTTTAAGGTTCGTCTTGTCATTCTCCATTTTTATATGATTGGACGAAAAAAATAAATGAAAAACAAGTTCCAAAAGATGTGGAATCTCTAATGAGTAAAATAGAAATGATCAAAAAAGTTGACAGAGTATTTGCAAACAAGCTTGACAAAGAAGTGGAAAAATTAAAAATTTTAATTCCTTCTGCTTTAAAGATCAAAGTTAAAAAAATTTGGGAAATGATTATAAAAGCTAAGCAAGAAAAAAAGAAGCAAGAGATGGTAACAATAATTATTTTTTTAATATTATTTATTCATTTATTTTTACTATTCAATAGGACTTTACCAAAGACCCAAAAACTGTAAATGAATGTGAAAAATTTGTTTCAGTCATCAGTAGATTTGATCGCACATTCTCAAAAGATTTAGAAAAAACTCTCAATTCAAAGAAACTATCAAAAGAAGAAAAGGTTAAAGAGATCGCACAACTCATTAGAGCAAAAAGGAAAGATTTCCCAAACGATTTTGTAGTTTTTTTTTTATTTTTTTATTTATTTTTTATTTTTTATTGTAGTTTTTTATTTTGTAGTTTTTTTTTTATTTTTTTATTTATTTTTTATTTATTTTTTATTTTTTATTTTTTATTTTTTATTTTTTATTTTTTATTTTTTATTTTTTATTTTTTATTTTTTATTTTTTAGGAAAATTTCTGTGTTGCTTGTTACTTTCTCTACACTTCAAAGAATGCTTTGTTTTATATTGTGTCGGAAGATCATCTCTTAAAGCTTGTTAGACACGATCTAGAATACGACAGCTGCATCCTTCATTTACCCATTCGTTTTGGAGAGAGTTGTGTTAAAGAAGTTGCAATTTTAGTAGTCACCGTCACAGGGAATTTCGACTTGTTCAATGATGTTGTCAAGAATCATTTGCAATCTCAAGATGATACTCAAGTGGCAGTTTTGTCAGCTCATTGGAGTACAAAATACAAGGATCAAGCCCAATTCTCTCACATCTCCAAGTGCATGGTCGAATTGTCCACCAGAGACGGAACTGCTCTTTTAAGATTTTTTGAAAAAGGACCCAAGATAATGACTGATATTTTTGAAGAATCAAAGAAGTATACACAAGACACCTTCGAAACGATTGACGAATCTTTCGCTGAAAACATATCCCATCGTTTGAAATGTTTCAGAGATAACTTGTTCAATATGCAAGAGCTTCTCCTTCCTCATTCTCCCAATTCCCCCTTCGAAAATTTTAGAAAGAAATCTGCCAAGATTAGTGACCATCCTCAATTAATTTATCAAGTATCAAAACTAGTCGAATCTATTGATTTGAAATTGATGGGACATCTCGAAAAAATCAAACTTCAAACACAATGAAAGCAAAAGTAGATCACTATTTGGAGTATTCAAAGAACATTTGGACTTTGATTACAAAAAATTTTTATTTGATAATAAAAACTGCAGAAATGGGATTTGAGTTCAAGGGATGGAAGGAAATTATGTAAAAAAAATTTTTTTAAAAATAAAAAATTTAAAATAATTAAAATAAACAAAATAAAATCATAAAAAAAAATTTAAAAAATTTTTATAAAAGGTTGGTGGAAAAGAAACATTTTTCTCAAGACAAAGAAGGAGTAAAGCTAACCTTTCAACTGTTGTGTAACTTTATTTATTCACTTGTTACAATAAACAACGAATATAATAAAACGGACTACGCTTTCAGACTCGGTTATTTACTTTATCTGAATGTCAGGAGATATGAAAGTTTTGGGTTGACACTTGGAGACGCCATGAACCAAGCAACAGAAAATAATAACACGATTGTCCGTTCTTGCATTGAAAATACTTTGTCCAAAAGTGATCCGCATCCATTCAGAACAGTTTTGTGTGATTTCTTGCAGATACAGATATTTAGGACTCAAAGATTCATTTACTTCATTAGCGAGAATTATCAAAGGAAATGTGGTTCTCTATTTTCAAAATTGTGGGCATCAAAAGAAACATTTCAACTCAAAGAAGATAACTTCCTTGAAATTTTTGAGTGCTAAAAAGATTGAAGAGAAACTCAGCGTTTATCTCGGTGATGATAACTACTTACAAAATGAAACCAACTACAGAAAAGAAAGTGGATCAAACAAACTCAATTTCAAGTCTAAATGTGTTGGTTGCCAAAGCGAATCCAGAAAGTAGAAAAAGAGAAGCAAATTAGTAAATATTTTTGAAATTGTTTCATTTAATTTTAACTATTTTTTAAGTAGTGAATGTTTTTTGTTGTTAAATAGGTGTAAATATGTAGAATAAATATTTATTTCATACTTTAAATTTTTTTTTTTTGATTATTTTTTGTTTAAATTTTTTTTTTTTTGTTTTTTTTTTTTAATTTTTTCACTTCGGATATTTTTTATTTTTAAAACTTATTTTATTTTTTTATTTTTAAAGTCTTTAATATTTTAATTATTTCTTTTAATCAAATTTTTTTGATTTTTTAATTTTTTAGATGTGGGTATCTTTTGAAGATATCATCCAATATTTTATTTTCAAGTTTTTTTGTTGGTACATCAAATGATACCCAATATTCATTTATTTCCTCTTTCATTTGTTCCAACTCCTCCAATTCCTTCTTAACCATCTCCATATCATCTTCATTTTCCTTTCTTTTCTTGGGAAGCGTTCTTTCTGGGTTCTTGAGGTAGGATTGCCAAGGCATGATGTGTGTTACTTTACCGTTTTCAAATGTTTTGTAAGTGAAATGAAGCCTGATTACTCCTTTCCCTTCACGTAGTGCACTGTGGTGGTATGTCAATTTCATTCCGAATGGCTTCTTCCTTCCATCTTCCCCAAACAAAACAGTTACTCTTCTGGTAGTGTACTTTTGATCTTTATTGTGTTCCCCAAGAAAATTTCTCACCATTTCGCTTCTTGCTTTTGATCTTTTGATTGGATCTTCTCCGTAAAACATGTTTTCAACCACTTCTTCATCTATTTCTTCGAAGATTCCCATCTGATCAGATAGATGTATCCACATTTGATCAAGTTTAACATGTATGTTTTCAAATATATTCAAAAACTCTTTTGCTTCATCCCTATTGAAAGACACAGATGTTACTTTTGAAATTTCTTGGTTGTAATACATTTTATTTTTGCTTAATTGACCTCCTTTTTAATTTTTTTTTTGATTAGATGTGATAAGAAAGAAAATTATCATTCAATTTTACCTTTTATGCATCCTTGGCTGACAGATTTTTCATATGGCATGACTTTGAATATTCTTTCCATCCAACAATCAAATACTTCATATTCAACATAAACATAATTATGTCCAGCAAGACCATATCTGAATCTGTTTACAAACTTGTCGAATACCATTGAGAGGATCCCAAGATGCTCTGCTTTTAGCTTTTTTGGCCATTTTGCTTTGATATCTTTTCTCAATTCGATGCTATCCATGATGGATTTTTCTTTGTTGTTATTATTTCCCATAATTAACTATTTTCCCTTTTTTTTTATTATTTTTGATTTATCTCTCAATTAAATTTGCTTCATTATCTCTTCAATCCAATTTAATAATTTAATTTTCTCAATTTTTTGCCTTTATTTTAAAAATAAAGGCAAATAAATCATAATTTTTTCTGCTTTGACATTATATATAATTTAAATATAAAAAATTCTTAATTATTGTACAAATAAAAAAATGATATTTGATAATGAANAACTGAATGGGATTGGAAAAATGCAGCTTTTTGTTGCAAAACAAATTAATATTTTTTTCAATTTTGTTTCCTGCAAAAGAATCCAGCAGAAATGGAGAATTTATGATTAAACAATTTTTCAAGTAAAAAATTAAATAAAATTATTTGTTTTTAAATATTGCAAAGTATTATAATTATAAATTTAAAACAATAAAGAAAGAAATTTTGATTAATAATTCAATGATATTTTTTTTTTAATTTTTGTAAAAAAATTTTCAAATAAAAAATTTTCCAATTTAAATAATTTTAAGAGAATATTTGTCTATTTTTGGAAAATCTATTTTAAGAAAATCATTTTTAGATTATATTTTTCTTGATTCCATTTTTGAAACTTACTTTTAATTGTAAAATTAATAAAAAATTATAATTTTATTTTTTTTTCCAAAATTGAAATTTTTTTTAAAATTATTTATATCAACTTTTTATAATTTTCAAAATATTTAAATTTGTTTTGAAAAAAAACATGCTTATTGGGATGAAAAATGCCGTTGGGAGAACGCAAACAACTTTGATGATGACGCAACTGACGAGCCGAAGATTGGTGATCTTGTCCTGGTGAAATTCAGAATTCCTGTGGGAAAGTCAAAGAAGTTATCTTTGAAAGATCATGGACCCTTTGTTGTCAAAGATATTTTATGTGGTACTGCTACCCTTCAGAATTATTTTTGCAAGAGTGATATAATCAAAAGAAATTTTATTCATACTGTGAAATATGTTCATGGAGAAGAGGTCATCGGAGATTATGAATATGAAGTAGATTCTGTTGTGGATGAAGCAGATATTGATGGTGAGAAGTGTTATCGAATTAGACTGAAGGGTTATGGAGATGATAATGATTCTTGGAGAAATGAAGATGAATTATCCCATTTAAAGAAGCCCTATCCAAGTGGAAGAATCGTAAAAAGAAAGAAAAACTACCTTTAATAGCCCGCAGGAAGGGAGAGGGAAGAAAGGGAAAAAGAATGATCTTGATATGGTAGATATCAGTGATGATGGAAATAAAGATGAAAGAGATTCAAACATTCAGAACAAGGATGATAATACATCTGATAAAATCTAGAACAATGTACAGAATAACACGTTGGATTTCGATAGAAACGATAATCAGGTGAACATTGTTCCAAGGAAAGGACAGTGGTCGATAGAGGTAATTTTGGAACACAAAAAAGGTATATGGTGGATTTACTTTTAAAACCATTATAGATGGGAAGAGAACAGAATCTCCATAATGGTTGAAAGAAAGACAGATTGCATATACATAAATGGTTTCCAAAAATCTTCAAGAATTTGAAAAGAAATATCCATAGAACAAGTAAGGAATTTCTAAAACAAGAAATCGAAGAAGTAGAGGGAGATGTTGTGTTGTTACCTTTATTCTTGAAATATTCTTAATTTATTGTTTTTATTAAAGATATTTCTCAAATCTAAATCAATTTAAGATACTTTGAGTTCATAAATTTGTTTTTTAGAATAGCTTGATAAAATATAAAATAAATCAAAAAAAAAATTATTTTCTAAAATTCTGTTTATTGATTGTATTTATCTTTTTGGATAAGAGTGATTCAACAAATACACAACAGAAGGAAATAATGTAAAAAAAAATTTTAATTAAATTAAAACAAAATAAAAAAAAATCATTAAAAAAAATTAAAAAAATTTATATAAAAAAGAAAGAATTTGCTCAAGACAAAGAAGGAGTTAAGCCAACCTTTCAACTGTTGTGTAACTTTATTTGTTCACTTGTACAATAAACAACGAATAAAATTAAACAGACTACGCTTTTAGCCTCAGTACTTTATCTGGAGGTCAGGATATGAAAGTTTTGAGTTGACACTTGGAGACTCCACGAACCAAGCAATAGAAAATAACAATACGAATGTCCGTTCTTGCATTGAAAATACTTTGTCCAAAAGTGATCAGCATCTATTCAAAATAGTTTTATGTGATTTCTTGCAGAAACAGATCTTTAGAACACTCATTTCATTAGCCATAATTATCCAAAAGGAAACGTAGTTCTATTTTCAAAATTATGGGCATCAAAAGAAACATTTCAGGGAATAGAAAATAATTGTGGTAAAAAGATTGAAGAGAAACTCAGCATTTATCTCAGTGATGATAACTACTTACAAAATGAAACCAACAAAAAAGAATGTGGATCAAACTCAATTTCATGTCTAAATGCGTTTGTTGCCAAAGCGAATCTAGAAAGAACAAAAATAGAATCAAATAAATAAATTTTTACATTTAACTTTTTTTTAAATAATTTTGTTGTTAAATAGGTGTAAATATGTAGAATAATTAATTTTTTCATATTTTAAATTTTTTTGTTTTAATTTTTTTTTTTTTTTAATTTTTTATTTAAAATTTTTTTTTTAATTTTTTTCACTTTGGATATTTTTTATTTTTTAAAAATTATTTTTTTTTTTTAAAGTCTTTAATATTTTAATTATTTCTTTTAATCAATTTTTTTTGATTTTTTAATTTTTTAGATGTGGGTATCTTTTGAAGATATCATCTAATATTTTTTTTTCAAGTTTTTTTGTTGGTACATCAAATGATACCCAATATTCATTTATTTCCTCTTTCATTTGTTCCAACTCCTC
>JAMYWO010000017.1:57864-69518 GCA_024220525.1 Cochliopodium minus | reverse complement strand
AAAAATAAAATTAATTTTGAAATAATAGGTTAAGAATATTTTTTTTTACTTGAGGGTTTAATACGACCAAGTCTTTCAATGAAATGTCTTGGGGAAGTAGATGAGCCCAAAACTGATCATGAACTGATGGTGTTTTGAGCACCAGAGTTTAACCCTAGCATGCCAATTAAAGTGAGAACTTTAAGAAATTTATATGAAAAATTAAAATAAAAATCAAAAAAAATGAAAAATGAAAAATTTATTAAAAATAATTCAAAAATTGAAAATCAAATAAAACATTTTAAAAATAATTACATATATTGAAAAAGTGTTGGGATCTTTTGTAACATCGTCAACATAGTGTCAAACTCTGAAGGAAGAGAGACAAAGTAGGTGCTCTGTTCTTGCGTAGCTGGTGATGGACTGTAGAGTTCTTTGATTCCTTTCTTTTGGCGGAGGAGATGAAGGCGCAATGTTTGATGTTGTAAAACTTTTTTTTTTGAGCAATTTATTTCGTTTTCTGTTTTTGAGGTCTTTCTTGACTTTGTCTCTATCAAAATATTTATTACAATTAATTTAAAATAAAATAAATAGAAAATATAACAAAATGATATTTAAAACATTAAAAATAAGACTTACAAGTGAGTACCAACGAGAAAGATGCTTGGGAGTGGATAAAAGAAGTTGAGTTGGAACCCAATGCTGTTGGATCCAATACAACAGTCTCTGCTGGAAGTTTTGCCTGATAAATTGAAAACGAGGAGATATATCGCTTTTCCGACAAAAAAACTTTTAAAAATGATTAAATTTAAAAAAAAATTTAATAAAAATAAATAACTTGATGTGTTGGGAAGAAAATTGACTGCCCACCAAAATCCAAAATTTGGAGTTCCTCTGTCTTTTTCTTTTTCTTGAAAATTCCGCTAAGCCCAGTAGTGTAACCATCCACCGAGCTGATTTCTATTCCGTCTGTGGAGATGTTGGATTTCAGTTTTTCTTTTTTAAGTCTTTTCACCAAACTTGTTTTCCCAACCCCTATAATGGAAAGAAATTTTAGTTTGTTGAAGTAAAATCCACCAACGGGTTTTATTGAATGGTTTTTCATTCTCATTTATTTTTATTTTTTTACAAATTTAATTTTTATTTTTTAATTTAAATTTTATTTTAAATTACTTGTCCAATATTTTTATGATTTTACAATATTTTAATTATTCTTTGATAATTTTTTATTTTTTATTTTTTTTACCTTCTTGCCCAAGAACTATACATTTGATGATATCCCAGTTTTTCTTTTTTTCAATTTCCCAACTAAATTTTGTTATAATGATTGTCAGTGATTGTATTTTTGATCCAAAAAAAAAACACTTACAAGAAAACGTTTTGAGAAAATGCTTCAAAAGGACCCGCAAACAGCTGATTACCATTGAAATATATCTTGGAGTATTCTTAAAAAGAAATTAAGAAGCGGAATTAAACTGTAAAAAATTATAGTACCAAAAACTCCCGTCTTTTTTTCATCGTAGAGGTTGTCTATCACTTGAGGCAGCTTGAGTTCAATAGGCTTTTCAGTGTATATATCCCAAAAATGGATAACAGAGTCTCCTTTGATACACATTACAAGACAATTTTTCCTGAGAATGATGCTGACGCTTTGGATCTTTTTGTGATTCAGTTTTTTGGGGCATGGAATGGTTTTGAGTGTAGAAAAATCGGATATTCTTTTGATGATAAAGCTTTTATCGCAATGAATGACAAATTTGTCCGAAAATTTGTCTACACAGACTATCTTTACGTATGCAGGCCCATCCTCTGATTTCTGTGCCTCCATGTCCTTCAAACAGGGGTTCTCGATGTTTTCCACGATGGGATACTTCTCACCTGTGAAGGCTTGATAAACAAAAACACTTTTTTTATTGATACAAAAGAACTGATCTCTAAAAGGCACGATGTCTTGTAAAAATAAATAAAAAAAGGGTTTTTTAAAAAAAAATTGTTTTTTTACCTTCTTTTCTAAATGTTTCTTTAAGATCTCTAGTCTCAAGCTCAAGCGAATGGATCCAATCAAAAACTTCGCATTTTGAAGAACCTCCAGTATAGATCTCCTTCTTCTTCCAAGTGGTGATGCTCTGAGAATAGATGTTGAAGTTCTTCACCGTCTCAATCAAACTGATGCAGTTGAATGTCAAGGAAATCAATACGGGATTGTTCTTTGTTTTTTCTTCGGAGTTAACCTGGCTGAAGTATGTAAGTTTTATTGGTTGATTTGTGGGCTTTGTGAGATCGTAGATATATAAAGATTTTTCGGCGTTGGAAAAACATGCTAGGATATCGCTATCCATTGAGAAAGAATCTATTGTGAAAGCATATTTCATCTTGAGGATCTGCTTCGATGTCTTGTAATTGAAGAGATAGATTTTTTTCTTCCTTGCAAATGCGAATTTGTCATCAAATACTGTATATTGCAGCAATCTTGATTCATTTAACATTGAATTCAAATTCTTTTCTCCCTCTTTGAGATCTTTGGTGGTTATTAGATTACTGAATTTCCAATTCACCTTTAATATTCCATCCTGATATCCATATAATCTCCATTCATTCTTCTCCCCATCTTTGGTAACCACAGGGAAGAATATTTTTCTGTTATATACTGAGAAATTTGTTTTTACTGAGAGGATTCTCGTAGATGCTGAATCTATCAACAAATTTGGCATCTTATTCTCAAGATGAGCCCATTTCTCCCTGCATCTGTGATTTTCAGAAAGATAATGGTATTTATAATCATTGGCCAATGGTATATTCTTTATTGATTTTCCTATTTAATTAAAATCAATTAATCTCCATGGATATTAAATCAAAAAAAATATATTTCAAATCGGAAAAAGATGTTTTGGAGGATCATTTTTAACTTATCATATGATTATATTTATTTTTCCATTCTATTTTTTATACCGTATAACAATTGATATTTTCCCAAATAAAATTTTCCCCATAATTTATCTGATGATGATGACAAGTAGAATTTTGTGCACACTCTCGCCACAATACACAATTCCCTTGGTGTTTTCAAATTAGAAAAGATATTCTCCAATAAGCTTTCGGGCAACACCAAGATGTTTATCATATTGAAATTAAATATTGATGCAGTCGATGAATATATGCCCCTTGATTTTTTATGCAATGCCAGATGATGTCTATCTCTCAAATGATCGATTTTAATTACATCGTTATGGTCCATTTGAAATTTTTTTTTTTTAAAGTTTCTTTAAGAACTTGATTAAAGAATTACACTTGCATTTTTTTGAAGGATTTGATTATTTTAGTGCAAGATCAGATTTAGTGATAATGGAAAGTACTAAATTTTTTATTCAGAAAATGTAAATCAATGAATGATTTTGCAAAAAGGAAATTTCAAAAAATCACAATCAAGATGTGATCAAGATCAATCTAATATACTCATTCAATTATTTAAAATAATTTCATAATTTGAAAAATCACATATTAATTGCAATTCTTTAGAACAATCATTAAATAAAATTGAAATCCTCTTCAAAAAATTTTTTAAAAAATTGATTCATAATGGGAGATAAATTAAGCAAATGCTTTGAAAATCCAGGTGAAAATATAAATTTTTTTTTTTGAACAAATTTATTATCAATTATTAGAAAATGATGTTGCAATGAAGAAGATATTTGGTAGATTGATGCATATTCCTAAATTTTGATAGTTTATTTATTACTTATATCTATTATATTAGAATATTATGACAAAAACAAAAATGGGAAGCTGGATAAGGATGAATTTGAGATATTAAGAAAAGATTTCAGCAAATATATCACCAAGAAAAAGAAAGAGAATGATCTGGCTCATAAGATAGAAACATTGCCGCAAGAGATGAAGAATGAACTGAATAAAATTGATTTTAATAAATATCAAGACCTATTCTTCAGTGAGATAGATTATGATAATGATGGGTAAAATTCAATAAATATGATCTATTCAAATGAATATTTTACTTGAATTTCCATTCCTATAATCTTGATACCTCAGATTCATAGTTTATGAAGAATTTCAAAACTGGTGCATTAAAATTTCAAACGAAATAAACAAGAAAAACATCTCAAAGTTTGATATAAATGAAATCCAGCTGAAAAAGGTGATCAGACTTCAAGCGAGAATCCGCCAGTTCATCTACAAGACAAAGTATAAAAGATACAAGCTCTCGTTCAAAAGAAATCCCATCCTAAAAGAAAGAAACAAAATAGTTTTAGAATTTATAAGCAAAGAAAGAGCTTACTACAAGAAATTGGAAATAATTATCAAAGAGTTCTTCGAGCCTATGGTGGAGAAGTCAACTTGTTCCAAAGAAGACCTCAAGAACGTCTTTTCGAGCATAAAGGACATTCGGGATGTGCACAACATCGTAAAGAGAAAATTCGATCATTTGGATAAGAAGTATCCTTTTGTTGACTCGATTGGAGCAGACATCATTAAAATTGCTGAGCATTTGAAAGTGTATGGAGAGTATGTCAACACATTCAAAGTAAAAAAAAAATTTTCTTTTGTTTGAATTTTTTTGATTGCATTTTCATTAATTTAATCTTCTTTTTAGATAGCGTCTGATACTCTCAATCAACTTTTGGACAACAACAAAAAGTTTAACGTTTTTGTCACCGAGAAGGAAAACACCTTGGGAAAACTCATCGACAACACAACTCTCCTTGGGCTTTTGTCGTTGCCAATGAACCATCTCAACACCTACCAATACTATCTCAAATTAATCAAAAAAAAAACTCCTCAGAATCAACCTGGCTACAACGATTTGGAAAAGGCGTATAGAACGATGGACTTGGTCACCATTTTCATAGGGGATAGTTTGGCTAATTCTTCCAGTCGTGCCAAAATTTCCGTTATTCAAAAGACCATTGTTTCTCCTAAAGAATATTGTCTTCCTAAGCAACAAAAGCTCCACAATAAAGATAATTTCTTCATATTTACAACAGGTAAAAAAAAAAATATTTTTTCTTAATTTTTTTTTTATCTTAAACATTTTTTTTGTTAGAAAAAAATATTTCAGTAAAGACTGTTTTAACTTTTATCCTCTTTGACAAATGCATCGTCATTTCCAAAGTAAATAACAAAAACAACTTGGAAGTAAAGCACCAAGTTCCACTCGATCAGGTTAAGTTCTATGAAGAGATGGCTCCCACCAATGATCCACAGCTCAAGGATCTTCACTGCTTTTCACTTACATTTTTCGATGAATTGAATAATGTTAATATCGGCGAAAAAACAACATATTTCACAGATGATTCCAAGGTTAAGCTTCTTTGGAGCAATGCCATACGTACTGCCATCAATGATTTCAATAAGAACGCTTATTTCGGAAAGCCCCTCTCTGATCTTTTCAAGAGGAAGGACACTGTCAAGGGAATTCCTTTTGTCGTAAAGAAGATTGTTGATTCTTTAATAAAGGAGAATAAGATTGCAACTACTGGAATTTTTAGGTACGAAATGAAAATGATAATAATTTATTTTAATCCATCCATCTTGTTTATTAATATTTATTATTTTCCGAAAAAATAATTATTAAAAAAAACAGGGTTCCAGGTAACACTGACATCATCAAACAGACTATTTCCACAAT
Organism: Cochliopodium minus; assembly: GCA_024220525.1. Taxonomy (NCBI): domain Eukaryota; phylum Discosea; order Himatismenida; family Cochliopodiidae; genus Cochliopodium; species Cochliopodium minus. Next base: position 63,895 of record JAMYWO010000017.1, on the reverse strand, counting down.
CGATAAAACTCCCATAGAAACCCAATCCACTGCGATCAACTTTGACAACATGCAAGTCAACGATGTGGCTAGCGTTCTCGGAAAATTTTTTCACTTCATCCCCGAACCCATCTTCACCTTTAACTTAGCCACCAAGTTCATTGATTTGTACAACAGAAAGAAAAACTCCAAAGTGGATTATTGGAGAGAGGCTTCCACCATTGTTGTCAAGACAGTGCCCAAAGAGAACTTTCCTCTCATTATTTTCATGTTTTCTTTTTTTTCTAATGTAATAAAGTTAGCTGATAAAAATATGATGAATCCTTCTAATCTTTCCATTGTTTTTGCTCCCAATTTTATAAGTAATTATGCTTTATTTTTTTATTTTTCTTTTACACTTTAAATTCACTTTTTTTAAAGGACAACAAGAACAAACCTTGGCCTATCTTTTGGAAGTTACAAAGGTCAATCATGTATTTGAACTTTTGTTAAAGAATAGTGCTGAGTTCCAAAAGGTTTTGTTGAATAATCTCAAATAAGAAATTTAAATCAAAATGGAAAATGCCAGATATTTTAAAATATCGAAATAATTTCTTTTTAATTTTATAAATTAAATGACATATTTTTTATTGTTGAATTTTCAGGATCATAATACTTTTACTTCGAAATTGATATAATACCATAATATAGAATCAGCACCACCTTGAAAATAAGTGAATCCATCAGATGAGTTTGCTTTTACAAAATCTGAAGATTCTTCATTAGTTGAGTTAACTTTTTTCCCATCATATTGAAATTCACATTTGTAGAAACCACAGCTAGTTATATCTTCTGCTTTTAATTTTTGTTTACATTTGGGACAAATACATTTATGAAGTAAAGTATTAAGATTGAAAGCTCCGAATCTTGTTGTTAATTTTTTATCTTTAGGATCAAATAAAGACCAAACCAATTTCCCATTTGCTTTGCATTCACCAAACTTGCAAGTTCCTTCAATATTTAAACAATCCTGGATATATCAATCTGAAGTCTGGAGCAGTTGAACTAAATTTATATTCAACAGAATTGTTCATTGATGAAAAAAGTATATGTTTAAAACCTTGTGAATTACTCATTTTTTTTTTTAAAAAAATCCAAAGAACAAATTTTTTATTTTACTAAATTTTTTTTAATTTCATGAAATTATAAAATTTAAAATCAAAAGACAATTTACAATAAAAATATAAAAATAAAAATGGACAATTTAATTGTAAAATTTTATTTTGAAATTATAGATTGAAATTAATAAATTTTTATAGGATTTTCCTTTGTATACAGAGCAGAATTTCATTGTAATAGGGATAAACAAATACCATCATGTCCAAGGATTGACTGGATGTGAAAATGATGCATTAGAAATGGAGAAAATATTAAAAAATATGGGATTAAAAGGGAGAAAACTCATCAACGAAGGAGCAACTAAAAAAAATATATTAGGTGAGCTTGAAACACTGAAAAAAGAGTCAAATGAGAACACCATGATTGTTTTTTTCTTTTCAGGGCATGGATATGAGGGAGGTATCCAAACATATGATGAAATACTTAGTTATCAAGCGATGATAGATGTTGTGAAAAACATCAAATGCCAAAACTTTTCATTCATTCTTGATTGTTGTTATTCTGGAACAATTTTGTAATATTTTAATAATCTATGGTTCTTTATTTTTTACATTATTTGAATAGCCAAACTAATTTGTCCAATAACACCCAGAACAAAATACCAAAAATTTCTGAGCCAATAATAATGTCAACAATTAAGGAAAATCTCCTAATACAGAATATTCCGATCAAGAATTCAATTTGGGCTTTGGCAGCTGGGAACATCGAAACAGTTTTTGAAAAAGACCAAAGAGGAATGTTTTGCAAAGGTTTGACCAATATTTTGGATACAAGTCTTTCCCATTGGGAAAATAAAAAGTGGATGAATCTGTCAGAAATACATCATCATTTAGTGGAAAACGATATTAAAACATATGGGAGAGTTCCTCATTTAACATGCTTGAAGTCTATTCAAACATCGATACTCTTAAGGGAATGCCTGTTTTCTCAAAGAATAAAGAATCATCCATACTCAGGGTTACACATGAGCAAATCAATCAAGCATTTAGGTGCTCCATTGAATATAAGTATTTGTCAAGAAAAGATCTCGCACCTTGTCTCATTCATTATTTAAATGAAAGTAATTTTGTCCAAGCTGATACTCGATTGAAGACCCATATTATTCAAAAAGGACTGAGTATTCTTGGGAAATGCACCAATAATAATTGTGAAGGGAATAATAATTTGTGGATCAATTTGGGCTTTGGGAAACATAGTGTGGTTGTAGCTGTACATCGTCTGGTGTGTTGGTTATGTGGTAAAAAAGTTGATGCTAAGGTTCCTATTGATCTAGTTTTCTTTGATTGTGTTTATATCTTAGATGGTAATTGTGATCAAGGAGATAAAAATGAAAAGGGGAGAAATCAAATGAAAAAAAAATCAAAATACAATTGTATTCCAAAAAGATTCAAAATTGATTGTATTTGGAACTATCTTGAAATTGAAACCGAAAGAGTTTCTTCAAAAAATAAAAAATCAAAAAATTTGATTTCCACATTTAATTAATTAAACCTAAAAACTAATATACATGTTTCATTGAAAAAAAAAAAAAAGAATATGGATTTGGGAGGCTTTAAATTAAATTTTTCTTCAATGGATAAACCAAAAGAAATAAAAATAACAAATAATGAACCAAATTATAAAAAAATATATCCAGGTTTAAATCTTGAAGGAAAATGTACAAATGAGAATTGCCAAGCAAATGGGATATTTGTATGGGCTAAACTAGATTCTCGATATGGAAATATGAATTTAAACACATTGATTTACAATTGCCCTTGTCCGTTATGTGGAAGAAATTTAAAAAAGATATCGAGCTGTGGCTTCTATAAATGTGAATTTCAATATGATGGAAAGAGAGTTGGTAAAGAAAAAGAAATTTCCGGGTTCATCAAAGCAACTTCAAAGGATACATATACTTACCATCATGGAGCAATATATATATACTGGCATTATATTAACTTTGAGGTTAAAGAATTATCAGTATCATCAAAGAAAAAACAATATGGCCACTTGGATAAGATTAACGAAGCTCCAAAAAAACATTCAACTGGTACCAATAGGATTTCTCACAAAGGTGCAAATAATTTTTATGAAGAATCTTCAAAAGGAAAGCAAGTAAATGATCCATCATCCAACAAAGAACAGTTCGGAAAAGCTCCCAAAGTGATCAATAAAAGAAATTCAACAAAAGGTGGGAATGATTTTTATATTGAAGAAAAAGAATCAACCATCAAAGATAATTCAATGTTGAAAAAAGAGGACACAATGATAGTAATTTTATATTGAATATTTTCTAAATATATTTTTTTTTTTGATCAATGAAATATAAAATCAAGGATTTTCCGTTGTATACAGATCTTAAATATATTATAGTTGGGATCAAGGAATATTATGGTGGAAGATTAAAAGGATTGAGTGGTTGTGAAAATGATGCTAATATAATGGAGAAAATACTCAGAGAAAAGGGATTCAATGGGAAAAAACTCCTCAACCAAATCGCAACCAAATCTAAATTAATAGAAGAGCTTGGAAAACTGAAAAATTATTCAGATGCGAATTCGATGATTGTCTTTTTCTATTCTGGACATGGATATAAAGGAGGAATAGAAACATTTGATGAAAAACTCAGGTATCAAGATATAATTGACATAATAAAGCATATAAAATGCCAAAATTTTTTGTTCATTCTTGATTGTTGTCATTCTGGATCAATATTGTAATCTTATTATAAATTTATTTTAGTTTAAATTTCTTTTTTTTCGTTTAAAACAGCGATATAAAAATACCAAGCACCATAAATACAGATATAACATCAAAGGGATCAGATAGAAACGTTTTTTATGGTTTGTCTCTTCCAGAAATAGATCTCCTTCGAAATGTGACCATCAAAAACACTATTTGGGCTTTGGTGGCGGGGACCAAAACCGAAGTTGTATATAACCAAAACCAAAGAGGAATGTTTTGTAAGGGATTGAGTGAAATTCTCGATAAAGAGTCTGTCAGTTGGGAAAATAAAAAATGGATCGACTTGTCTGATGTCAACAAACTTTTCGAAAATGTCAACACTGAAGGAAGAGTTCCGCTTTATGGGTGTTTACGATCTGATTCTAACATCGATTCTTTTAAAGGAATGCCTGTTTTTCTCAAGAACAAAGAATCGTCCATCCTAAAAGTGAGCGAGAAACAAATTCATCAAATCTTTAAGTGCTCATTAAGCCACAATTTTGTGACTTTAGAGGATCTCAAACCTTGCCTAATCCATTACTTAAAAGAGAATAATCACTTCTATAGCGATAGTAGATTTAATAATCACTTTATCAAGGAGGGAGCTAACATTCTAGGAAAATGCACAAACAAATTTTGTGTTGGTAAAGAAAATTTGTGGATAAGTTTAGGGTTTGATATATATGATTGTTGCAAAAAGGAATTGCGCTGTAGTTTATGTAGATTAAAAGTTGTCACAGTGATTCCCATCGACCTGGTTTTCTTTAGATGCAGTTTTAAAATGAATGGAAAAAATTCTAAAGGTGAAACAATAAATGAAAAAGCCATCACTTATAGTCCTGACAGACGTAAATTTGATTGTGATTGGGATTATCTTACTATTGAAACTAAAAAGAATTAAACTTTTTATCTTTTTAAAATATAAAATGAATTTTATTTTTTCAAAATTTGGGGGAGAGATTAGCATTATTGTAGTAAAGTCCATAATATTGTGATTGTGAATCTACATCCCTTATGGTAAAGTAAAAAATTCTTTCGGGAGGATATACAGAGGAGCTAGATTGTTGTGGGTAGAAAGGAGTGAAGGTATCAAAATTAAGGTAGTTTGCATAAAAAGCTTTCAAATTGGAAATATTACTTCCACTAATACTCCCCTGAGAAGCCCAACCTTTTTAAAATAATAAATAAATTAAAATTAGTTTAAAAATAATCCTTTTTCTCTTTACCGATTTCAGTTACCCAAAAAGGCAAGTTTATACGAGAAGATGCCATAGCAAACCTGACAGCACCAAAAGCGTTCAAAGTGAGGGAGAATCTCTGTGAAGAAGGAACGCTGGTCCATGACAACCTAGTATCTAAACTGATCTCAGGGTTGAAATATCCATCATACATGTTGAAGCAAACAACCTCCAAATTGTCTGAGATCTGGAAAAAAGAGTTGGTGAACACTGCGGAGTTAGGTGGGTATGTATTTTGTATCCATGTTGATGTTTCTTGAAGTACTGTTGTTATTTTTGCATTTTTTGGAAGTCTTCCTTGACTTCTTAAATTTTTTGCAAATTCTATCCCTGCATTGATTGCTCCTGTGTCTGTTTCTTCGTTTCCTACTCCTATTGCTATTATATTCTTCTCGTATTGTGCTTTCAGGTTGGAGTTTGCGTTCATGTAGTCTGATGAGAATGAGTTGAGTTCTGATTGATAATCATTCAAAGTGATTCCAATCATCACACTATGCAATTATCAAGTAAGAATTTTTTTTGTTTTGATAATTTAAAGGATATGTTGATTAAATATTTTTCTTTTGAATAAAGGTGTATAAATATTTCAATGAGTATTTATTAAATAAATTCTTTTACTTGATATCATTCTGAATCGCAAAGATAATCCAATTTCTATTTGGCTGATTGTAATGATATGTTCTCATTGTTTGTATCTGTGTATTATTTATCAGCCAATTTTTGGGAGAGGAGGAAAAGGAGGGAGATAATGAAGAAGTGGTGTCATCTAAGCAGATTCCTTTCGGAGAATCAGCTATTGAATAAGCGATTAGGAGAAAAAAAAATAAAGCAAATTTTGTTCCCATCTTTTTTATTATTAATTCATGTATTAATTTGCTTGATTTCACAGGAATAATTGTCCTTTATTTTGATCAAAACATCAATCCTGAACTTCTTACACGAACTCAAAA
>JAMYWO010000017.1:0-11662 GCA_024220525.1 Cochliopodium minus | reverse complement strand
CATGTCAGCTTCGAAAGACTCGGCATGTCATTTGGAATAAATCTTCTATTGCTAACACTGGTGGTTTATTTTGTAAAAATTGTTAATTCTCTCGTAGGACAGTTGAGAGATCATGGCATTATATTTGCTTTTTTCCCATTTGTTTTTTAGATTTAACAGATATTAAATTAATTTTTTTTTATTTGGAAGGTTTCTTACAATGAACAAAAACCTCAAGTGGACCAAAACAAAAGAAAGAACCAAACACAACAACACGACACCATATCAAAGAAGAATAAGAATTTTGAAAACCGAGAACAACCAAAAGTTGTGAGAACGCAAGATATCCTTTTTGATTTTTGGCTTTCACATCATTTTGAAGTCACCACAGAACCTGATCTCGAAAGGGAAGATCTAATGAGTTTCCTCAAAGAGAAATACCCATTATCTGACATTGTTCTCATCCCACCAACAGGTCCAATATGTTTTGTAAAGTTGAAAGAAACAAAGAAACCAAGAAAACATAGTTTTTTTTCAACAAAGAGAAGATAATGATAAACATGTTTTGGACACCCTCAGAAAAAAAACTGCTGGTAAGTACAAAATGACGAAGAACCAAATTTCCGCTATTTTGGGAAATCCAATTCATCCAAGAGTGAACAAACCACTTCAAGGGCTTACTTTTTCTATCTCTGGAAGACTGCAAATTAAGAAGGAAAGAATTAAACAAATGTTGGAAGAGTTGGGAGCAAAAGTGGTGACTTTCAGTCTAAAAAACAAGTTTGATCATTTGATCTCTTCTATTGAAAATTTGATCAATCTTGAAAAGAAAATGAAAATCAACAATAATCGCTCCAAGTATCCGGAACTTCCTTCAAAGATATTTTCTCTTAGATTTGTTGTTGGACTTTTCTATGAAAAGATTAATTTTGAAGATCAAGAAGAATTTTTGATTACATCGCGAACAGTAGTCCCCAAACTTCCAAATGTTTCTTGGAATCTTCTAGATGGCTCCAATGGTACCCTCCTTTCTATCAATATCTCAAAATATTTCAGGAAGACTTTGTGATAAAGAAACCCTTGTTGAATATCATTTCAACTAAATTGTTTCTAAAATGAGAGAAGGATGTTTTGATAATTTACATTCTGCAAGAGGTTTTGTTTTCAATTTACTCAACTTTTTGTGTGGAAGAATGAAGAAGAACAAAGAGAAAACCATCAAAAAAGATTCCAAGACAAAACAGAATGGCCAAGTTTATATTGATGAACCAAATCCTCAAAACCTCTTCAATCAAACAAATTAATGGATTCATCGCCAGAGAAGTTGTATTTGGTTACAAGAAGTTGATTATCCCATCTTTTAAGGACACATCCGTAGAAACCAAACAAAAATTCACCTATTTCTTTCAATGTTTGTCTGAAATTATTTCTTTTTTTGTACTTGGAAAAGAAAGAACAACAAATTAGTTTGATTTGACAAAGAGCATGGGTTAGGACATATCAACTTTCGAATAAAATAGTCGATTTGTTTGGAAAGAAAGGAGCCAAATAGTTGATGGACAATTACCTTCACAACATTATATCTCATTTTCCTGAATGTTTTGAAGAAGGACCTCTCTCAGAGATCTCCACTGAAAGATTTGAGTCTTACATCTCAAAAATGATCAAAAAAACTCATAATAACAGAGTGGTAGAGGCTTTGTTTGGTATAATGGTAGAAAATTGCTTCAATTTGATTTGTTTTCATTTTATTTTTTTATTTTTGATTTATTTTTGATTTATTTTTTATTTTGTTTTTGTTATTTTTAAAAAGGAAAAATCTTATGAAGAACAATTCCCTTTTAAAATAAAAAATGCTTCAAGTGGAACGAAACTGACATTCAATCTCACTTTCTCCAGAGGTCACAAATGGGATGATATCACTATCAACGTCAGGGAAGAAAGCTTTAAAGAGTTGAGGGCTCCTCAAAAGATTGGAGAATAATAAACACTTGGAGGGTGAAGAATGGTTCTACAACATCGACAAATCTTCAATAACCTTCAAAGGAGGCTTTTCTCTTTGATGAGGGGAACCTCTGCAAAAAAAAAAATTGAAGAAATTCCTTAACAAAATTTTTCTCAAAATTTTTTTTAAAAAACTGATAAAGCCATCTTGAAGAGCACCCCCAAAAGCCTATATCCATCAAATATTTTTTTAAAATTCTTTTTTAATTATCATCAAAAACTCCTGACAAAATCGATCCTCACAATCTTGTTGAGATTATTTTTTGTTTTGATAATATTTTTGTTTATATTTTTTCATTTCTTTCACAAATTTTTGTGCATTTGGTCCTAATTCTGGTTGGCAATGAATTGGTTCTGTGCTGTATCCAAAAATATTATCAGGGAATTCTTCTTTTGGATCATCTGAATAATAATCATCATTATCACAAGAAACAATATGTCTATTTTTAGTCTACTTTTTGCATTTCATCCTTGATCTCAAATGTGATTTCATTTGTATTATTGTTTAAAAAGTCTAAAATTTGTTGATTTTCTTTCAATCTTACAAAAATTTGTGCTTTCTCTTTGGATATGTGAATAATGAGAGGAATGGAGGATTCTGTATATATAAAATAAATTTAAACATTACAATAATTTATAATAAAATTACCTCTATTTGGGGTAACAATTTTGGTACAATATTTTTTCAAAAAGAAGGATTTATTTATTTTTTTCATTTTTTCATTTTTTTTATATTTTTATCTAGATTCCAAATTTAAACTACAAGTAAAATTAGCTCTTGATAGTATTATGGCTGATCCTAACAAAAATATTGCACCTCTTTATCCAAGAGGAAGTAAACTTTGCTTTGTGCATAAAGGAGATGGTATATATGTCTTCAAGGTAGAAAATCAGGACTTGAATGGTGCTTTTGTATTTATGTCAGAAATAAAAGATGGAAAAGTTTTTTTCTATCCACTCAAGTTTTTTCCATTAGACATGTCCAAATATTACAACTTTGTTAGCGGATATAAAAATTTTACTAACAAAATTGATACTGTTGTAATATTTTTGGACATCCCTATTTTTCCATTTAACATATCTGAAGAAGGTTATGAAGCTAAATATAAAAAGTTTCTCAAAGAGTGGAACAAGAAATATTAAATTGCTACAAACTGTCCATGGATTTCAATAAAAGAGAAATAATTTGATATTCAATTGTTTTTTAAAAAAGTTTAATTAAAATCCGCAAAAATTTGGTTAGAAATCACTCATTTTTTGAGAGGTACTTGTTGAAAGTTGCTGAGAGCTTTGAGCAAGGAGTAAAGAAAAGATCTATTAAATTTTTTGACCAAAAGATTGGAGCTACTCTTTCTAGTTTTGTAAATCAAAAGAACTGTAAGTAATTGTTGGTCAAGAAGCTCTTTGTTTTTGTATTTCAAGTAACAATGGTACTGTCTCTTCCAGCTGATGGTGTGTCTGGAAATGATTTTCTTGAATTTTTGTTTGTAATCATACTTGTCATCCTTGATTTCACTCGCACTATATGCTTCAAAGAAATAGTAAGCAGCCTTATCAAAATTGACGGGTGTAACTTTTCCATCTTTGAAAATATCTAAAAAGAAAAAGAAGATTAAATTTTAGGAATTTTTTTTTTTTTTTACTTGCAAGCTTAGACATTGCCTCGATGTCCCCTAAACCACTTGCTCTTTCTAGAAGTTCAATGGATTTAGCCATGTTTTTCTCCACACCTTCACCTTGTTCGTACAAATAGGATAAATTGTAAAGAGCATTAGTGTTCCCCAGCTCTGCTGATTTTTTATAAAGCTCTATTGCTTTGTTAATGTTTTTTTTGACGCTGCTCCCTTTTTTGTAGATGATAGCCAAGTTGTACCTTTAAATAAAAGGATTGATAAAATTGAAATAAGATGAAAAATTTAATTCAATTGTGGAGGTATTTACATTGCATTCTTGTTTCCCGATTCACATGCCTTTTCATAAAGTTCAATAGCTCTTGGAACATTCTTTTTGACTCCCTTTCCATCCTTGTATGCAATGGCGAGATTGAACATCGCATTGATATTTCCTCTTTCAGATGCTTTTTCATACAATTCGATAGCCTTTGGAATATTTTTCTTGATGGATCCTTTAATCATTTTAAATTTGATAAAATATAAAAAAATGTTTGGAAATATATTTTTTTTGATATACCTTTTCCATCTTTATAGATTATAGATAAACAAAACAATCCTTCTGCATTCCCTTCATCAGATGCCTTCTGATAATATTCCATCGCTTTGTTGAGATCTTCTTTAAATCCACCAAATGCTTTCTCGTAGAATTCTCCCAAGTGGATCATGGATACTGTGTTATTTGAAGTTTTGATGGATCTCTCATAGTAATCTACAGCCTTTTTCATATTTTTGTTTTTGCTGTCATATTGATAGATCTTGGCAATCATGTGATAGATGTATCCTATCAATTCATTTTTGGAGGATGTATCTTTATTTGACTTGAGATATTGATTGAAATAGCTCATCGATTTCTTGTTATCTTTTCTCTTGTGTTTATCCCATCCATAATAGTATTTCATAGCAGAGCATATCTTCAATATTTCTCTGAATTCCTTGATCATTATCTGTTTATTGTTTAGTGAAGAATATTTCATAAAGATTTCTTTGGCTTTCTCTTTATCTTCTTTTATCCCCACCGAATATAACATTCTGAATCCCATTATCAATGATTTTTCCGCTTCATTTGGATCATTGCAATCAAAGTTATTGATATCTAAATTTTCTTTATTCATTTATCGAATTTACTCTTTATAATTAGTTTTAATAGTTGATTTTTTTTTTTATTTATTTTTAATTTATATTTTTTCTTTTCAATTTTATTTTTTTATATTTTTTTCTAAAGATCCTAGAATATTGAAAATAAATAAAATTTTAAATAATATCAAAAGAGAATGTTTTATAATTTGAATAAAAGTAAGATTTTTGAGAAAATTGAACATTTATCTTTCAAACAATCTTAATTTTTTTGAAAATATTCTTCTTTTAAACCTTTTTTATCTTAAGATTTATCTCTTTGTTACAAATATAAAAAAAAAAAAAAAAATTTCAACGCGGGATATTAGAAAAAAGGATCCACATTGATAAATATTCTGTTAAATATTAAATGATTTGGATTTCAATTTAGAACTACATTAATTAAATTCCACATTTTTCAACTACCAATCTCTTTTTTCATAAAAAGCTTTTGAATTGATTCTTTTGGAGGATATATAAAATTAATTTGACAAAATTAAGGATTAATCTAATCTTTAAAAAGAATTAAAGAAATTTCTATTCTTAGAAGGAGATGCTTTGATTATAGACAAGTGTTTTAATCATTTACTAAAATTATAGAATTAATTCCTCTTTATACAAATTTCTTTTGATAGAATTTTTGTTAATTCCTCTCAAAAAAAAAAAAAAAAGATTGATTCTTTAGAGTTTAGGTGAATGCAAGATCTTTTTACGGATCTCTTCAGCAACACGATAACCAGCTTCAATAGCACCCTCAATGTATCCAAACCAATTTTCAGCTATAAATTCATGATAATTAAAAATTAATTAAAATTAAATAAATATTATTTTACCTGTTTCTGACCCAGCAAAGTGAATGTTCTCATAATTTTGTCTAAGAATATATCCAAAATTACTCATTACACCAACACTAGGAACGTTGAAGTAGCAACCAGAGCTGTAGACCTCCTTGAGCCAGTTTTGTTCGATAAAGTCTGTATAATTCCTTGCCTCTTCTCCAAAGATAGAAACAAGTTGTTTGATAACCACATGCTTTTTCTCTTCTTCTCCCAACAAGCTGTATTCACGCGCATACTTACCATTGACGAAACCTTCAAGAACAAAGAAAATAAAAAAAATAAATAAATAAAATAAAATAAAATAAAATAAAATAAATGAAGAAAAAGAAAATGATGAGAATAATAAATAGAAATTAATATTAATAAAACAAATTAAAGTAAATAAAAGTAAATTAAATAATATATATTTTTTGGTTTTACAAAGAAGAGCAGGATTTTTTCCATCTTTTCCACTTGCATCAATGATATAACTAGAAGGAGAGGACAAAGAAAGAGCAACACCAGAAAAACTATTTTTATAAAATTAAAATTAAAATAATAAAGAAATAAAAAAATTTAATTAAAAAAAATTTATTTTTTTTTTTTTACCCTTTTTCTTTCCAAAATGCAGAATCGTAAAGCAAGGTTATTTTAACAATACTTCCCATCTAAGCATGCATATTTTTTTTTTTGGAGTTAGTTTAATTTGTATGGTAAAATAAAAAGTAAAAATAAAAAAATAAGGGATTTTATTTAATTCTCCCCCACTTGTAACTAACAGGAGATCTCATGGACAGTTGATTTCTATGAAAAGGAAGAGGAGGATTAAAAGTGATTTTAGTTTGTAAATGTAGAGGAACAGCACAGATGCCTATTTAAAAATTTGAGAAAAAAAATAATAAAATGTATTAAATAAAAAATGAAAATAAAATAAAATTAATAATTTTTTTTAGAAATGTAAAAAAATGTGTTGACAGTATTTTGTTTTAAATGATTGTCTGTTGTTGGTCTCTACGACATAATAAGACTTGATTTTGTTGACAGAAGTGACTGGAGCATTCTTCAACACTCTACAATTAGGGTAAGAATTTATTATCTTTTCTAATTTAATAGAAATTTGTTGAGAACCTTTAAAAAAAAAAAAATTTAAATGAGTTTTTAAAAAAATGATAAAAATATTAAATAGAATTAAAATTTTTTGAAAAATGTATTTTTTTTTTGGTTTACCATTTACTGTTTTCCAATGTTGAGCAGAGTCTTTGATGTCCATTATTTCTTTGTAACCGACACAACTTCTCAACATTGAAAGGAAAAACAGTAAGGAGTACTCTTCTGGCTCAGCGCCTGTAGCAGAGTTGAACACCTTACAAAGGATCTCTGTTCCTGTTCTGTCTGATTCGTTTCTAAAAGTGTTTTCTTGCAACCATGTAGCGAGAGAGATCTGATCCATTTCTATCTCTTCTTTGTCCCATTTACCTTTTTTGAGCCTTTATTGTTGAGAGATTTGAAAAAAAATTTTTTAGATTTTAAACGAAAATGTGAGGAAATTTCCCAAATTGAAAATTTTATATGTTTTATATTTATTTTGATGTAATACCCATCTTTGCTGAGATTATATGCCATCGTTTCCAATTTATTGATCAGATTTTGCAATGGCTTATATGGATCAAATCCGCTTGTGTTATTATCATCCACATATTGCTCAATCTTTCCATCCAATCCTTGGAAAAGATGGATTCCTTTGTCAAATTGTTCCATCAGTTCTATATCCAATTTTTTCATCAATTCCAATGCATTTTTGTGATGAGGACCTTTTATTAAAAAGAGAAGAAGGAAATATTGAGAAATGTGAAAAATAAAAATTATTTTATGATTTATTTTACCAAACCATTGTCCTCCAAGCTCTATTGTGCGATCTCCTTTCTTAATAGAATAAGTTCTTCCTAAAAAATAAATAAAATATTAATATTTAGGTGAAATAAAAATAAATATAATTTATTATTTAATCTTTACCTCCAACTCTCTATGTAATGGAAATCATGAAAAATAATTAAAGAATTTTAGGTTAATATTGAAATAAAAACGTTAAGAAAAAAATTTATTTAATTACATCTCTTGCTTCCAAAACAAGGATTGATAATTTGGGATTTGTTTCAAGCAATTTGTATGCCGAGCTGAGTCCTATAATTTTCAATTTTATAAAATTGAGATAACATTAATTAAATATTAAAAAATTTTTAGTTTTTTTTTAACCTGATACTCCTCCGCCGAGCACAATTACATCATACATTATATTATTGTTCTCCATATTTGTTTTAAGTTTTTAGATGAGTTTTTAAGTTTTGTTTTTGTTTTTTGATTAATCGTTAAATTTGATTTTTTTTTTTTATTTTATTCTTTATCTTTTCATTACCACTTTTATTGTTGAGATCATTTCACCTAAAATCCACATTCAATCCATCTCTGACAATACTTTTTTTTTTAAACAGATTTTTCCATATGATTTCCGAATATTTTGCTCCAAATTAATATAAAAAGGACAAATAAAGTCCGAAAAAACTTTTTTTAATTTTCAAAATAAAATATTAATAAATAATCCTTTCAAAATAAATAAAATTTTAATTAATTGGGTGGATTATCCTTTCTTTTTTTCATTGAATTTTCCTTTTAAAAGTGGATGATCTTGTCAATCACAATCCACATATAAAACAAAGAGATGAAATATATGTTTTGAGATAGTGAAATCATATTTTCTCATCCAAATTAAAAGAAAAATTTCTTAAAAAAAAAAAAAAGAAATATATACTGTCCAGCAGAACTGTTTCTCCAATTCAATTCTTGAAAAATTAATTCTTTGTCTTTTCCTTTAACAATTCTCGAATATTGGACTCAATTTTAAAAGGATGGGTAGTAGGACTTCCTCTATATACAGGCAAACCTAAAAGAGTTGCTTAATATAGAATTTTTACCTATTTTTTTTTTTACCGTCACGGTTAACTAAAAATTTGGTAAAGTTCCATTTTATTGAAGATCCCAAGACAGTGGATATTTTAGATCTAAGAAACTCGTAGACAGGGTGAGTCTCTTTACCGTTGACCTTTATTTTTCCCATCAAAGGGAAAGCGATGTTGTATTTATTGAATATTCTTTCTTTTATTTCTTGATTTTCACCAGGTTCTTGTCCACCAAACTTTTTTAAAAAAGTTAAAAATAATAAAAAAAAAAAAGAGGATGATAAAAAATATATTACTTGATTACAAGGAAAACCAATTCTGTATTTATTTTTGAGTTTTTAGTAACAAAATAAATAAAGCTATGAAATTTTTTTTATTTTTACATTTCCTAAAAATAAAATTGATTATTAAAAGTTAAATTTAAAATAATTTATTATTTTACAAATCCAGAGTCTCTGAAGATTCAACAAAAAAAAAAAAAAAAAAAATCAATAAAAAAAAAAAAATTTAAAAATTTGTTGTTACTTATATCTTGAGTAAAGCTCTTGAAGTTGTGTATAATTGGTTTTCGTTAAACCTCAATTCGTAGCAACATTGACAATCAAAACAACTTTCCCTTTATGTTGGCTCATAAGATGCTCGTTTCCATCTATATCCAAAGCAGACAACTCCCACAGAGTGTTCGCAGAGCTTTGTACAGAAGCACTTTCTAGTGTGGCTCCACAAGCAATTAATGATTCTATCCATTGCTCTTGGTCTACCGACTTTTTTGTTGCGATAGTTAATGCTCCATGTACAGCAGCAATATTGAAGCAATAATATCCCTTCTTACAATCTATAAAACGATTTTTTAATCAAATTTTCATTATTTTTATTCTTGTATTTTTATTCTTTACCTGAAACTTCTTTGACATTGCAAGAAAACTTTGAATCTATATACATTACTTTCCTTGGTTTCATAGAAGTGTTGTTATCATAAAGAAAGAGTTTTCCAACGTCTTTTTTAAAAAAAATAAAATAGAAAGAAAAAATTAAGAAATAAATAATAAATAAATAGAAAAATAAAAAAAAATTTTAAAAAAAAAATTTACCGTTTCTCAAGACCAAATAACGTTGTGTCCAAAATTGAAACCCTTTTACCAAAGCATAACCCTCTTTTCCTACTTCACAATTTTGCCTGATTTTAGCAACAGACATATCTCTGTCCTCTTTATTCCCTTCTTCATCGTCTCGAAATCTGTACAGAAATTTCTCGTTTTTGAAGGTGTGTTCATCGTTAATTTGGTGCATGTAATCAAAGTCAATCAGCTTGTTCCCAAGTTCTATAGCCTCTGTTTCATCTTTTGCTTCTTGTTTTTCAATGAGAAACTTCACCATTTCCGATCCTACGATAACTTTCTAAATATATTTTAGAGGAAAAGAAAATCAAATAAAGATAAAAATAAAAAGAAAAGGATTTTACTTTATGTTTGACGAGAAAATTTCTTTTAGATTTAATGAGAGATTGTAATCCTTTCTATTAAAAAGAAAATTTTTTATTGATGGTTTTATAGTTAATGATAAATAATTATGTTGGATATCACTCCAAATAAGTTTTGTAAGTTTTTGCTCGAGATGATATTTAAAACTATCAAGAATTCTGTTACCTGGAATAATCTTTGTTTCATCATTTCCACTTCTTCTCTCAATTCTTCATAATCTATGCATTTCTCCTCTTCCTCCTCGGTCTGTAGCTGATTATCACTCATATTCTCAATCTCATCTATTCTTTGGATGGATAGGAGCATAGTATCTATGATTGTATCCAATAATATTCTCCATGCTTCCTATTATTATAATGAAAAGATATTTATTTCAAACAAATCAATTTTAACGAATCATATCTTTCATATTTCAAATATAAATTTTTTTATTATTCACCTTTGTTTCACTATCAAAGCTTATTAAACCTAATATCTTCTCCAGATTGATCATTACAAAATTACTCAGCAAATGGAAAGTATCTCTATTTGCACCTCTCTTGATCCTTTTCTTTCCTTCATTATAAAGCAGAGAGAATATAACATCGAGGGAATTTAGGTTCATCAATACCGTATCAAAAAATTCCTTCATTTTGATCTCCAAATCTTTTTTATCACTAATGAATATGGTCTCCATCCCCTTAATGGAAAGAATATCTTTTACCAAGAACTCATAATATTTATCTAAAAATTAGAAATGGATACAAGATAATAGCAAGAAAAAAGAGGAAAATTTACCTTGATAAGATTGCAATTTCTTTAGAGATTCCTCTATCAATTTAATTTTTGATAGAGTAATACTCATTGTGTCTGATTTTTTTTTTTATATTTTTTTATTTAAAATTGAATTATTTTCGAAAATAAATTTTTTATAAATAAATAAAAATTTCTTTTTAATCTTTTTTTGATGAATTCCAATACAGATCAATATACAAAAAAGTGTTTTCTTTCCCAGTTTCCAACTCAAAAGAAGATTTCTCAGGATACAAAGAATTGTAAAAGTTGACAAGAGTGTTTTGGATCTCACTAGTAGCAGGGTCATCATAATCAAGATCATCATTAATACAAATGAATTTTTTTTTGCTTTTCAAGTTTTCTTTGAGCTCTTTCTCGAGGAAAAGATCTTCGTTGGAAACGCTCTTGAAAAACAAGTCGTTAGTTGTGTTTCCAATTTTATATTGGTAGACTTTTTGTTTATTACTTTTGAGACTCATCAAATAATAAAGATATCTAAAAAAAAATTTTTTTTAATTTTAAACCTTTTAAATTTTTTTTATTTACGTGAAAGAATATTGCATGTCGTCTGGATTGCGAAATTTTCTGAAAGAAGTTCTTTCTATTTCTTCTTGAAATGTGTTTTGTATTTGTCTAATGAGACCTTTTTTGACGAGAATGGGAACATGAGCGATAGAGAATCTTTTCTCTTTCCCAAAGTGTTTATTGTATAATCTATTAACATGAGTAAGTGATCTTGCATAATAATCAATAGAAGTAACAGATTCTTTTCAAAAATAAAAATATAAATATAAAAATAAAAATAAAATAAAAATAAAAATAAAAATAAAAATAAAAATAAAAATAAAAATAAAAATAAAAATAAA
>JAMYWO010000016.1:265429-283684 GCA_024220525.1 Cochliopodium minus | reverse complement strand
GATTTGATATTTTTATCATTCCACAACAAAATTGGCTTCTCAACAAAATTTATCTCCTTTCCAATTCCTAATTGACCATATGAATTATCACCAAATCCAAATAAATCTCCATTATCTTTTGAAATAAGAGATTATTTTGAAAGTAAGAAAATATATTATTTTTACAACAATAAATCAAAAGATGGTTTGCATATAATCCATTGCTTATTCTTTTCATTTTTTTTATTTTTATTCAATTTTTTAAAAATTTTCTTCAAAGATCAAAAGTAGATAGTATTTAGGAAGTTTAAATTCATGTTTCTTTTGAAAACATTTCAAAACAAGAAGAAATGCTTAAACAAAATGTTTTGTTTGATCTGAAAAGTATTTGTGAGCGAGAAAGTAAAATGAAAAAAATACTTGTTCTTTTCAATATTTAATTTAAAATTTTTGAGTTAAATTGTATTTAATTCTGTTTATCAGCCAAAAAAGATTTTTGTATATAACAAAGAATTTAATTAATTTCAGAATACTGAATGTAATAATTGATTATGATATAAATAATGTATTTGGGGATTGGAAATTTATTGGAATTGAGAATATTGTATCGTTTCCTGAACAGAACCAACGTTTTGACAACCCTTTTGATGTTTTCGGGAAAGAAAAAGTGATTCTCTTCTGTCCATTCCAATAAAAAATAGAGTTCTTTCGGTAAAGATTTGGGGAATTTCGTAACTAATTCACATGTTCCTTTTTTTTTCAACAAATTTTTTTTGATTTTTTAAAAAATTTTCATTAACGTTTTATGAAATAATTTTTTTTAATGTAAAAATTTTTTTTTTAAAATCAAAAAAAATTTTATATTCTTATTATTCAATTCATTTTTTGTTAAACTTTAATATTTATTTTTACCATCATTAAAACAAAATGTGGGATAGAGTTTCTCTTCCTTTTTGAAATAACATACTGTTTCTTTTGGATAACCATCAATAAAAAAATGAACTTTCCCTTTATGCATATCAACTAAAACACCCACAACATTTCTTTTGTAAAAATAAATAGTAAAAAAAAGTATAACAAAAAAATCAAAAAAAAAAAAATATTAATTTGACATTACCTATTTTTATAATCAATTGATATTTGTGTGACATCTTTCCTATTTAAATTTTTGTCCATCAACCCTAAAAAAATATATTTTTTTTCGACAATTTTGATTTATTTTTATTTTTTTTTTACCATAAGATCCTTCTCTATTTTTCAAAAAAAAGAAAAATTAAAGTAATAATTCAACAAAAAAAAAATTTTACCCCCATATTCCACTAAAAAAAAAAAAACAATTTAATTGTTTATTTATTTGATTTTTATTTTTGTTTATTCATTTAGAAAATATTTTAATTTTATTTTTTATTTTTTTTTTTTACCTATTTGTCACTAACACATAAGAATTTTTTTGGAACCATACCCACTCATCTGTCCCTTTCTTTTCTCTTATTCCCACCCCACAATACCTGATTTTAAATGAATAAAATGAAGGATAAGGACAAGTCGATAAAAAATTTTAAAAAATTCTTTACATTTCCTCTTTTCAAAAAAAATTTTTTTAAAGAATTTAAAAGATATTTTTTTAAAATAAAATTAAAATTTACTTTGATCAATTTTCACCTATAAAAAAAAAATGATTTTATAAATGTACTGATTATTTGGAATTGCATTGGAATTTACTTCAAAAAAATAGTAATGATCTTTGGGTTTTGAATTTGATATATTTTTTCAAAAAATAATAATGTTAATATCGTTTCCCACAAAGATTATTTTGAATATTTTTCGATATACCTTTCTCAAAACAAAAATTTGGTGTAATTGTTGTGCAGGAAGTACATTTAGCTAATTAAAAAATAAAAATTAAGAAATATTATACGGTTATTTTCTTTATCTAACTCAAGGAGTTGTATATTTTATATGAATCACAAAATGATACAATATAACTGAATATGAATGAATTTTATATACCTTTATATTCGTTCACTATGTTCACCTTTCCCAATATCTCGCAATTCTTATCAAATTTGAAACCACCTATGGTGAATAGTTTATGTTTATATATTTCAGCACTATTGGCAGTCACAGGCATATCCTTATTGATGTTTTTATTGCCCATTTTTTTTTTTTTTTTAATAATTTTAAATATAAAAATCTTCCTCTCCTCAATCAATATCTTCCTTATTCTGTTGACTTTTGAAGACAAAGTTTGCTTTCATAATTATTTTTTAACAAACTAAAAACAATTTAATAGATATCTTTCAAATAATAAAAAATTTTTAAACAAAACTTTGTTAAGTGTTCCTTTAAATTGATGTGAAAAAATAAAGATAAAAAGCCTTTTGGTTATTTTAAAACAATTTAATAAAATAAAAAGATGGGTTTTAAATAAAAAGTTTTTCCAAAAAAAACAAAAACAAATGAAACAAATCACTTGAACTGAAATAAATTAAAAATAAGAAAATGAAAATATCAATTATCCCTCGGAAAATTAAAAGTTATGTCCTCTTCTCTTCTGTACTCCCTCTCGTAATCCCACTTGAACTCGTTTTTTCCACCGTACTCCACTTCTAACTGGTCTTCGTCGATATCTTCTAAGAGTTTCTCGAAGTAGGTTCTGTCCTTTTCGGTTTTGGATTTCAACATCTGGATTTTCTCTTTGGTTTTTGGGTCCATGAAAGGGTTCAAAACAGACCAAAAAGCATTCATTAACCATCCTAAATAAAATAAAAAAAAATAAAAAAAAAAATTAATTAAAAATGTGAAAATATCAAGAAAAAAAAATAATTAAAAAAATATATCAATAAAAAAAAAATATTAAAAAAAAATTGTAAAATATTAAAAATATTTAAAAATATTTAAAAAAATATTAAAATTTACCTTGGTTCACGATGTATGCTCTAAATAATCTTTCAGGGTAGTGATCTTGAAGAATTCCAAGTACTAAGAAAGAAATGTAAAAAAATTTTAATAAAAAAATATGAATCTAAATAAATTACCTTCCTTGTTTGTTCCAGTATGCTTGACACCTATCATTTTTTAAAAATAAATGAACAAAATAAAATTAAAAAATAAAATAAAAAAATAAAAAAATAAAAAATATAAATAAAAAATAAAAATAAAAATAAAAAATATAAATGTAAATAAAAAATAAAAAAAATCAATAACAAAAAAATTAAAAAAAATTATTTACCAGAAAGAGGATTATAACTTCCAAAATCAATCAAAATGACCACTTGAGTAATCCCTGTATAATCTTCCTCTAACCTGGCGATTGATTTTTCGAGGAGGTAGACGAGATATTTGACTTTGGGAATTCTTTCTTCGGTGTTGTCATTTCTGGGCTTCATGTAGATGATTGGGTGTTTGAGTTTGTCATGTCCTCCTCTGTACATTTTTCCCTGATTATTTATTTCAACCTTTGAAAAAAAAATGAAAATCATTTAGAACGTTTTTAAATTAAAATTGTTATTGGATTTATTATTTTTTAAATTTAAATATATTTTTGATTAAAAAATCAATTTCCTTCTTTTTAGAATCCCTCATTCAAAAAAAAAAAAAAAAAATTTTTATTTTCATTTTATTTTTACTTTTATATCTTCGACTGTCAAATCTTCTGGCTTGAATTCTTCTCTCCATTTAAATGTATCCAACAACATCTTTTTTGCTTTCTTCTTGGACCATTTTCTAGCTCTATATAAAAAGGGGTGGAAATAAAAATAAAAATTTGAAGAATTTTTCAATCAAAAAATCTTTTATTAATTTTTTGTATACCTCAAATATCTTACAAAGGTTATATCTGTACAAAATTTCTTTCTTTTTTCATTGATCAAATCTTCTTCCATGATCTTTTTAAATTCTTCCAATTTTGTTAATTCCTTTTCATTCAATTCTTTTTTGATATCATATTTTTCGAATTTTGTTTGTGTATTTGTTTCTCCTTTCACTCCTATGGTTTCATTTTGAGTTGTTTCAATCGATTCTTCTTTCTTTGTTTCTATGGAAGTTTCCTCTGTTGATTCTTTTGCCTCTTCTTGATTTGTTTGATTGGATACTTTCAAATCCATTTTGGATAGCATTTGTAATCTATTATTCTTCATTCTTTTTGAACAAAATTGATTTTTTTTATTTAATTGAGAATTTAAGAAAATAAATAAAAAAATCACTATTTTGGGAAAGAGAGAGTAAATTCCTCAAAAAATTACTTCCTTTTCATATTCTTTTTATCAAAAAATATCAAAATACAAAATTATTTTCTCCAATATAAAAAAACATTCAATCATTTCACAATAATCACATGATCAACTTGAATTTGAATACAATTGTATTCAATCCTTGGGTTTTAAAAATTCCCCTTGTTTTCTTTTTCACATTTTTTATTTAATCTTTTATTCATCACTTTTTCACTTTATTTTCTTGCGATGAAGAATTGATAAGAAACGTCAGTATTGTTTGAATATAATGATAACAAAGTTTATCTAAAATCTGAGCTTAATTTTAATTTTACAAAAAATTTATTTTTTTATACATCGAAAAACTTTCAAAGAAAGCCTTCTTATTTTTTTAAACTTTTTACAACCACATCCGACAAACGATTGAATATCAAAAGACAGTTTTCAATCAATTTCTTTCTAAAATACCTCTCAGTAGATTCAGAATCAACATTGGGAATCAGTTTGAGATCTGCATAAGAAACATATGTTACAAGGCAAGAATTTTTGTTGTTAGGATTGGGTTCAATGATGTAGCCACCATAAATGATTGTACCACGTTGAGAATCGAGAGGAACAGGAGGAGCTTTGTCATAATCTTGATTTTTTTTAAAAAAAAATATAAATGAAAAAAATGTTTGGAAATAATAAGTTTTACCAATAGACTTAACCAAGACTATACACAAACTTTCTGTCTTGAAACAATGCTTGAACACAACAAATTCTCTTTTTTTGGTGAACAAACAAACTTTTGCTTGAAATTTGATGAGGGAGATGGAAGTAGAATTGTCCAACATTTCGAGAACATCGGAAGATTGGAAGAACTGGTCCTTTAAAGATTTTTAAAAAATTTGAATTTAATTAATCAAGAAAATTTTTTATTTTAACCCATTCTCCTGTTCTTGTAGAACTAGCATGTTCATAAACCACATCACAAGGAGCATCTATTTCACCTTTTTTAAAAAAAAAACAAATAATTTCGAAAAGAAAAATTTTGTTTAAAATAAAAAGAGGTACCGTGTATCTTCACACAACTTATTCCTTTCACTGTTAAATTTTTGAAAAAAGAAGCTCCCTTCAGAGATTTCTGTCCTACTTCCCACCCTGTCATGTTTCTCATCTCCAAAAAAGTTTTGAGAGCAGAGTCGATAAGCCTGAAGTACTTCATGTTCTTTTTTTCTTCGATCTTCTTTTCGTTGGTTATTTTTTCGGACAGAAAAAGAGAGATTGATTCCGACAGATGTTTGCTTTTTACTACAATATTTTCTGAAATTGTTTTTTGTTTGATGCTTTTTTCTTCTTCGCTTTCTTCTTCTTCGAATTTTCTGTGGCTTTGTTTTTCTTCTTCGTTTGAGATGCATTTGTTTGCACTTTCTTCTATTATCATTTCCAGCACTTCTGACATGAAGGAGACTATTTTGAATTTGGATTTGCTTGAAAATTCCAGTTTTTTGGATTTCAATGATTCCATTACCTATTTCCCATTTAAAATTAAGTTAAAGATTTTTATTATTTTTATTAATTTCAAATTTTGTATTAATTCAGAATATATTTACATTAATATATTGAGGAATAATTGTCGGTATTAATATATTTGATTCAATATATTCAAATTGATTTTAAATTGTTTTAAATATTTTAAAAATTTCAGTATTTTTTGTGCAATTCTTACAGTATTAAACATGTTTCTTTCATTTTCTTGTATTACTCTTGTTGGCTTTATTTTTCCTTCCAATTCTGAAATTCTCATTTCATAAAGGTGGCTTTCTTCCTCTATCTCTGTCTCATTGCTCATATAACTATATTTTTCAAGTAATTTTTTCTTTCTATCGATCATTCGATCCATTATATCTTCCTCATCTTCAATTTCTTCTGTTTTTGGTTGATTGATCATAAATTTTGGATAATTTTCTACAGATGCTGATGCAATTGGTATTTCAAACAAATTTATTTCAGCAGATTTACTATATTCCATCGAGCAATGCTTTTTTTCCATATCCATTAACTTTACAATTTTATTTTTATATTTTCAACAAAACATTTTATATAAATTTTTAGGGAGAATGATTGTATATTTCACCCATTTTCGTTTTTTAAAATATTGGAAATTTCATGATTGTAGAATTGTTTAATTATTGTTGACGATAAAAATGACAAAAAATTACATTTTTTTTTTCCAAATGATAAATTCTTTAATTTCTTGTCATTTTTTCATTATTTTCAAAAAAGATAAATTTATCTTTTTTTGGCGGTGTTTTCTTTTATGAAAATTTACTAATAAATTTTTTCCTCTTTAAATTTTATAACGGAAAAATATAAATTTATAAGAAAAATAAAAAAAAAAAATCAAAAATATAAAAATAAAATTATATTTTTGCTTATTATTTGTTTGAAAAAAGAAATAAATAAGAATAGAAACAATTAATAAGAATAGAAAAAAAAATTTTTGAAGAAATAAGCTCATAAATCAGTTGACAAATATGCAATTCTTAATTTTGGTTATAGGATGTTTGCTTGTATTTTTATTGCTTTTGGCTGTACAATATATGCAACAACAACAAAAGATATTTCTTCTTAATCAGAAAAAAGTAATAAACAACGAAACACAATCACCAAATCAAAATACACCAAATATAAATAACAATAATAATACAATCAATAACAATGTACTCAATAATCAATTGAACAGAAGCAATAATATTTATCCAAGATCCCCAATCCTTAATAATAACAATAATAGCATGTTTAATGATAGTGAAAATTTTAATAACACAATGAACCAATTTCCAAAAAGAAATTTTTCATCATATGGTAATGTGAAGGATAAATATATAGAGGAAATAGATAATGATAATATTCCTGTAAGATCAATCTCTGATATCTTGGATAAACCTACAAGAGAAAGAAATATAGAAAATAAGTTGTATGAAAAGGACGATTTAAGAAATCAATCAATTTACACGAATACACAACTCAACAAAGGACAAAACTTAAAAGATAAAGCATCAATGCCATCCCCAAAGAGAATGACCATTATTCCAAAAGAAGAAAAAGCAAATGTGACCAGCGATTTCAAAAAGAGAAAGACACCATCTCAAAAAACAGAAACAATAAGCCCAATAACAAAGAGTAAGGGATCTCCAAAGAAGAAATCAGTCAAAGTGAATAAGAAGGAAGAAAATGAAGAGAATATCAAGGAGATAGTCAAATCATTCCCTAATGTAGAGAAATATTCTACCTTGAAAAATGAGAGAAACATAAAGAGACAACAAGCAAATGAGAAATTGAAGAGTAGCAAGAAGAGCAAGAAATTGATAGTTCCATTGGCAAATGAGGAAGAAATAAGCGAGGATGAATATAACAGTGGGAGAATAGAATTGAAGAATACAACACCTAATGATTACAAGGTATCTTTATCCAACACTAATTTCAGCAAGAAGAAGAATAAGAGCAAGAAATCCGAGGAGTATTATACTCAATCTTCATCCACATTCACTGATATTGGAATCAATAACAAGCCCATTGAAAATATCGAAGAGGATATGGAGAATTTTGAAGAGAAAGATCAACAAACAAAAATGGATAACTTCTTGAAATCTTCTTCTGTCGTCAATACATTCTCCACAACTGAATCTTCTACCTCCTTTGGATCATCCACCACTGATAAGAAAGATGAATCCTCCAACAAGGGTGGATTCGATGCACCTTCCTTTTCTTTTGGAGATAACAAAGATACCACTACTGATAAAAAGACGGAGAATAATGCTTTTACTTTTGGTGATGTCCCTTCTTTTGGATCTACAACCACTACCACCGATAAGAAAGATGATAGTGTCAAGTTTGGATCAGATGCTCCTTCTTTTGGCGTCACTGATAACAAAAACGATGTTTTTGGAACCTCTTCATTCAATTTTGGTGGAGATAATGCAACTAAAAGCGATAAAAAAGAAGATACAACAAACACATTTGGATTCACTTCCAATGCTTCCACCACCGAAACCAAAAACGATTTCTTCACTCCTGTGAAGGATTCTGGATCAAAGGATAATGCTTTCTCTGGTTTCAACACTGACAAATCATCCTTTGGAGGATTCGACAGCAACAAAGAAGGATCTTCTTTTGGGGGATTCAATGTGGCTGGTGATTCCAAGAAAGATGAAACTAATCTCTTTGGATCTTCCAACACTTTTTCTTTCGATACTTCCTCCACCAACAAAGATAACAAATCTACTTTTGTTACGTCTGATAGCACATTTGGTGGTGATTCTAAATCTACTACTAGTGGTGGAAGTGATAATATTTTTGGTGGATCAAGTGGCACCACTTTTGATTTTGGCGGATCTACTAACAACGACAAAAAAGATGCACCTACTTTTGGTTCCAACCCTTCTTTTGGAGGAAGTGACAATACTTTTGGTTCATCTACCTTTGATTCAAAGAGCCCTTCTTCCACTACTAACAACACATTCGGTTCCACTCCTTCTTTTGGAGGTAGTGACAACCCTTTTGGAGGAGGATCTAGCAACACCTCAACCAACACATTCGGAGGATCATCCACCACCTCTAACAACACATTTGGTGATTCAAAATCTCCTTTTGGAGGAAATGATAACCCTTTTGGAGGATCATCCACCACCTCAAACAATAACACTTTTGGTTCTCCTTCAACCAATAGTACTTTTGGAGGATCCACCAGTACTACCTCAAATAATACATTCGGTTCCACCCCTTCTTTTGGAGGTAGTGACAATCCTTTTGGGGGATCATCTACCACCTCTAACAATAACACCTTTGGATCTCCTTCCACCAATAACACTTTTGGAGGATCCAGTACCAACACCAACACATTTGGAAACAATGACAATGCTTTTGGTTCCACTCCTTCTTTTGGTGGATCTACCAATAATACTGGAACGAATAACACATCTAATCCTTTTGGAGGAAGTGACAATCCTTTTGGGGGATCATCCACCACCTCTAACAATAACACCTTTGGATCTCCTTCCACCAACAACACTTTTGGAGGATCCAGTACCAACACCAACACATTTGGAAACAATGACAATGCTTTTGGTTCCACTCCTTCTTTTGGTGGATCTACCACTAATACTTTCGGTGGTGATAACACTTTTGGGTCTCCTACTAATAACACTTTTGGGTCTCCTTCCAACACTTTTGGATCTCCTTCTTCTGGTGGTAATGACCCTTTTGGTTCTAACAATAACGTTTTCGGATCTCCTTCTTCTTCTGACTCCCAGTCTTTTGGTGTTGGCACCAGCGCTCCAACAAGAAGAGTTGTCAGTGGAAGAAGAAACAAAAAAAAATGATTTTTGTAAAATATAGGAATAAAAAAAATGAAAAAAATAATACAATAAATAATTTATTTAATTTTAAAAAAAATTTTTTAATTATTTTTTTTTTTTTTAAATTTTTATTCTTTAATTCTCTAACTGTCCATAATGTACTTTGATTTCTTCTCCATCTCTTATTTCACACTGAGAAATCGTGAAGTTGGGCTCAAGCCTGTGTCCCTCCTTGTCGCACAAAGCGTGGATCAACTTTGGATCAATTCGAAGAGATTTTGCAACAGTTTCTTTAATTTTTATTATAAAAAAATAAATATATAAATAATATAAAAATAAAAATTAAAAAAATTAAGAAAATGAAATTAAAAATTTTTTTTACCTTTGATTGTTGAGATTTTAACTGTTGTTTTCACTTTCATTTTCATCAAACATCCATTTTTTGCGTCAATGTTGATGACAATGATATCATACTTCAACTTTGTGTTTGTGTCTTTTGTGTTTCCCATTCCAGTATTGGTATTTGGGAAGAGTGTAGGCAAATTAGTGGTTATTTGGTTGGGGGAATTAATGGAGGAGATGTTATCATTACAATTAATAAATTCATTTTTAAAATTTTCATTTTCTTGTAAAATATTCTCTTCACATTTGTTTTCTAATGATTCATTCGATGTTTGATTTCTCAAGCTATCATTCAAATCCATTCCCCCTTGATTAATAATGTTATTTTGATGCATTGTGTTCATATTTATCCTCGTGGAATATATCTCCTCTTCATTTTTTGCTTTCTTTAAATTATTTTTTTTATTCAGCTTTTTTATCAGATCGCTCTTCTTTATCTCCTTGTAGATCCTCTTGTAGATCATCTTCTTGTTGTTGATATCCTGAATCGAATTCATACTGTTAAGGATCACCCTCAATTTATCAAGATCATCTCCCTTTTTAAAAAAACAAAACAAATGTAGAAAATAGTAAAAATTAAAATTAAAATTCTTTTAAATTGAATAGATCCTTAATCCTTTCATTACATCTGTGACTGTTTTTTCTGGATTCGGTTTTCTTTTTGAACTCATGAATTGTTTAAGAAAAGGATATCAACTAGTTTTTTTTTATTTTTTTTTTTAAATTTATGTAAAATTTTTAAGAATGAAAATATTGTTAAATATATTTTTTTCATTTTGAAAATAACAGCATTTTTTAAATTATGTTTTGATTTAAAATGATTTGATTAATGATTTGATTTTTTATATTCTTTAATTATATTGAGTTTTTGAGATTTCTTTCTTTATCTTAATGATTGATTTAAAATCTTTGTTTAGGAATGTTAAAGGAAAAGTAAAAAAGAGTGAAAAAAAAGTTTTTAAATTTATTTGCTTTTTGTAAGAATTTCACTATTAAATACAAAATAAATATACCCCAGAAACAAACGTATAATAAAGAATATGTTTCAATTTCTTTTTCAAATAAAAATTAAAAAGTGAATTTAAAAGAATCAAAAAATTTAATAATAAAAAAATAAAAAGGATGGAACATATACTGGAGACTTGCTTCAATGAATTAAAATATTCATTTAAAGAATATGAGGAAGAAATAATCATAGAAGCAACATATAAGAAAATGGAGACATCAAAGACGATATATTGGAAGAATATAATCACTGAGGGAGATTTTAGGAAGAAAATAACCACATTGAAGCATATAACACAATGGGATCAATTGAAGATAATACTTAGATCTTTGTTTAAAGGGACAAATAGTAAGTAACTGAATTTTTTTTTTTTTCCATGGAATAATTTGGGCGAAAAACTGAATGGATATATTCAATATTGAATTAGAAAGTGATATATCAATTATCAATTATTCTCTTTATAAATTCAATTTTAAATTTCATTGAAATTATTTTTGAAATATAAATTTTATAATTGATTTATTTATTATTTTTAAAAGAGCCAAGTTTGATGAAACACCTTCAAACGTCCTAACAATAGAATGCACAGATGAACAGATGGAGCAGCTGTTCGGAAAGATAAAAGTGGAGTTGTTGGTGGAAGAAGAAGAAAAGATCTTCATCCTCGAAAAGGAGCTGAACGAGCTCAAAGAGAAAATGGATAACTCTGAAAAGATTAAAAGCCTTGAAAGGCTCTGTGAGAAGCTCATTTTGAAAGTTAAGCAGATTTCTTCACATAACAATGAGTTTGAGTTGAAATATTTAGATAGGTTCAAATTTTATTTATTTATTTTATTTTTAATTTTATTTCTTATTTTATTTACATTTTTATTTATTTTCAAAATTTTTTTTATTTTTATTAATTATTTTATTCATTCCAAAATTTTAATTTTATAGATTTTTTTCTTTTTCTTTCATTTATTTTATTTGTTTTATTTTATTTATTATTTTTGTAAAAATATATATTTTTTTTATTTTTACTCTTTTTAAAATTTTTATAAATTTATTTTTATTTTTATTTTTTCAATTATTTTTTCAATTATTTTTAATTAATTTTTTTTTTAATTTTTTTTTTTTGATATTCAGAATTGATTCTCTTGAAGACAAATTAGAATCACAAAGCAAATTTCTGATAGATTTATCAAACAACACCAATCTTGGGGGATCTTGTGGTGGATCATCTTCAATGCAATATGAAATGATCGAAGAGAAGTTGTCTGTGCTCACCAAGTCCATCGTAAAACTATTTATTTCTTTTTTTTTTTTTTACTTTTTTATTTTTTACATACAAAATAAAAAAGGAATTTCAATTTGGTAATTTTTAAAAAATTTTCTTGATGATATTTTTCTTTTTTTCTTTTATTTTTAAAATTATTTAAAATTTATTGTTCTTTTTATCATTAATTTTTCTTATTTTTTTTTTATGTACTTTTTCTATTAGACTTTTTCTATATTATTTAATAAAAATTTTGTTTTTTTTTTGAAATTTTTCTTTTTCTTTTATTTTTTATTTTTTTAAATTTATTTTTTTAATTTTTTTAAATTTATTTTCTTAATTTTCTTTTTATTATTTTTATTAATTTAGATTAATTTATAATTTTATTTAAAAGAAAAAAGGAGAAAGAGAAAATCAGAAAAAGAGATAGTGATGGCATTAGACTACTATTTCGGAAACCAATGCGAAAAGAACGAAAAGAAGGCGGAGTTATTAACGATCTCCTCCCACGAGCATGGTGGTGTCCTCGCTGCGGGAGTTCTCCATTACTTTGGTTGGGGTCATTACGAAAAAGATCCTTCTAAATGTAAATATTCAAATTTTTAAAATAAAAATTTAAAAATAAAAATAAAAATAAATAAAAATAAAATAAAAAAATCTTTTTTCAGATTAAAAATTTAAAATAAATAAAAAATAAAAATTAAAATAAAAATAAAAATAAATAAAAACTAAAAATAAAAATAAAAATAAAAATAAAAATAAAAAATAAAAATAAAAATTAAATTAATAAAAAAACTAAAATCATTTAAATCAAGATTAAAATTAAATAATTTTAGCTGAAAAAATATTTAGTAAAGTTTACGAAAATGATAAGAAATTAGAGCATAAAGACACAGTTTGTGCGGTGTTGTTGCTCGGGAGAATTTATGATAATGGTGAGGGTGTTCCCAAAGACACCCCAAAAGCCATTTTTCATTATGAAAAGGCAATTGAAATGGGTTGTTCTAGTGCAATGAATAACTTAGTAAAAAATTGATTTTTTTACAATTTTTTTTGTTATTTTTGTGATATTTTTTCTTTTTTTATTTTTATTCTTAAATTAATTTTTTAACCATATTTTACTTTTTTTTCTTAATTTAATTTTTTTTAGATTTCACATTTTTTAATTTTGTTGATATCATTAATTTTAATATTTTTTTATTTTTTATTTCATTTTTTTTTTAATTTTTTGAATTTATTTTTATCAACTATTGTTATTGTCATTGTTTTGTTTTTTATTTTTATTTTTTTATTTTTATTATAAACTAATTATTTTGATTTATTTTTACTTTATACTTCTTAATAATTTCACTTTTTTTTAAAGGCTTACATTTATCACCATGGAGACGAAGGAGTTCCAAAAAATCTTCAGAAAGCAGTCCCTCTTTATGAGAAGGCAGTCCAGCTAGGAAACTCCAATTCAATGTATCATTTGGGATCAATATACAAAAGAGGAGAAGGTGACAAAAAAAATAAATTCAAAAAAAAAAAATTTTTAAAAAATAAAAAAATTCAAAAATATATTAATAAAAAATAAATAAATGAGATAATAAATTAAAATAAATTTGAAAATAAAATTTAAAAAATATTTATCAATTTCTTTTTCTAGATTTTCTACCAAAAAGTGTTCCTAGAGCAATGAGGTTTTTTAAAAAGGCGATTAGATATGGTCATTCTGGTAAAAATATTTTCAATCTAATTTTTCTAATTAACTTTTATTATTTTTTGTTCATTTATTATTTTTTTATTTTATTTTTTATTTTTTAAAAATTTTTTGTTTTTTTCTTATTTATAATCATTTTTTTTTTGTATTTTTTTTATTTTTATTTTTTATTTTTTTTAAATTTTTGATTTTTAAATTTATTAGGTGCAATGTACAGTTTGGCTCTCATTTACGAAAAGGGGGAGGAAGGAGTCAATAAGAACATAGTGAAAGCAATAGAACTCTATGAGAGAGCAACACAACTAGGTGACTCTAGTGCTATGTAAAAAATTAATAAAATTAATTAATAATTAAATAAATAATGAAAAAAATATTGAAAAAAATAATTAAAAAATTAAAAAAATAATTAACGAAGAATGAATTAAAAAAAATAAATAAAATTAAAAATTTTGAATAAAAAAATTAAATAAATAATGAAAAAAAAATGAAAAAAAAATATTAACGAATAATGAATTAAAATAAGGTATCACTTGGCTTTGATTCATTATTATGGAAAAGAGGGAGTTCATAAGAATTTAGAAAAAGCTATTTATTTGTACAAAAAGGCGATAGCTTTGGGTAAATAAATTAAAAAAAATAACAATTAAAATTAAAATAAAAATATTCAGTGTGTTTTAAAAAAAAATCTTAAAAATATTTAAAAATTAAAAATATTTTTGAAAATTTTTTTAAAAAATCTTAAAAATATCAATATTACCAGGAGACGCTCGTTCTATGAACAATTTGGGTCTGATTTATCACTATGGAGAAAACAATATTCAAAAAA
The DNA here is from genome assembly GCA_024220525.1 of Cochliopodium minus. Classification (NCBI taxonomy): domain Eukaryota; phylum Discosea; order Himatismenida; family Cochliopodiidae; genus Cochliopodium; species Cochliopodium minus. The sequence continues at coordinate 268,961 of JAMYWO010000016.1, read as the reverse complement.
ACATAAAGGAAGCCATTTTGTTATACGAAAGGGCGATCGATCATGGAAATTCCAACGCCATGTAATTAACTCCCCTATCTATTCATAAAAAAAAACAATTTAATTCTTTTTAGGTATCATTTAGCATTGATCTATAAGAATGGAGATGAAGGAATTTTAAAAAACGTGAAAAAAGGTAAAAGAAAATTATATAAAATTATTTTTACACTTTTTATTTTAATTTTTTACATTTTATTTATTTATTTAATTTTTTTGAATTTTTTTTTTTACATTTTATTTATTTATTTTAGCAATTGAACTTTTGGAAAGAGCTGTAAAGGTTGAAAATTCAAGTGCAATGTTTTGTCTTGGTCTCATTTACAAAAAGGGGGACGAAGAAGAAGGGATACCAAAGAACATAGAAAAAGGTATTTAATAAATATTCAAATAATTAAAAAAATAAAAAAATTGTTTTTGAAAAATTAGCAATAATGTTATATGAAAGGGCCATTGATCTTGGGAATTCTTCTGCAATGAATAGGTTCTTTAAATTTTTTTATTTTTTTATTTATCTTGTTTAATTATTTTTTAATTTATTATTTTTATTTTTGTTTATTTATTTTTTTGAAAATAGTTTGGCACTTTGTTATCATTATGGTGAAGAAGGAACAGAAAAGAACCTGGAAAAAGCAACTGAACTTTATCAAAGGGCTATCCACCTAGGAAACCATAACGCAATAGAAAACTTGAAAAAATTGAAAAGAAAAAAATGAAACTGAAACAATAAATTAATATCCAAAAATTATAAATTTTTTAATAAATAAATTAATTTAAATTCAATTTTTTTAATAAATAAATTAATTTATATTCATTTTTTTTTCTTCCTCAAGAAACAACACAAGAATTTTTCTTAGAAATATTTTTCCCACCAAATTTGAACAGCTGCTCTTTCCTATCATTCTCTAACTGAAGAAAAATGAAAGAAGCCAACAACTCAAAAGACTCATAAAGATTAGTTTTAAATTTCGCGGAAATTTCGCAATATTCAAGTTTATTTTTCTCGCAAAACTGTTGAACATGGTGCTTTTCTGTCTCCCTATTTTCTTTTAAGTCTACTTTGTTGCCTACGCATAAAATGGGCAAATCGTTTCTTGTTGTGAATCTCTCTATCTCTTTCAACCATCTTTCAAGGTTTTCGAATGATTCTAATTTTGTTTTATTTTTTATTTTTTATTTTTTATTTTTTATTTCAAATTTTTTATTTTATTTTTATTTTTTATTTTTTGCTTTATATTTATTTATTTGTTTATTTTTTCATTTTTATTTGAGAAACATTTTTTTAAATTTTTATAAAATTTTTTTTTATATTTTTAATTTTTTTTTTCTAATTTTTTTCTTACGTTTGTTGGTAATATCATAAACAACCATGAATCCTCTAACACCCCTATAAGCTATTTTTCAAAGTTTTTTTTTTTGTTTTTAAAAAAATTGAAATTAATACCAGCGGAAGTATAAGTATGAGGCCTTTCTTGGTTGATGTGATCGAATATTTCCAAACACAAAACGTGATTTTCTACTGAAACGTTTCTCTGGTAGAAATCATAAATTTCCGCCTCTTCTTTTTTAGTGAAATTTTGTATCATCAATGATTTTCCTTCAATTTTTAATCAATTTAATTTCAAAAAAAAATAAATGATTTTTATTTTACCAACATTAAAATCTCCCAACAACAGAATTCGAAATTTGTGTTCATAATTTTTTCTTTTTTAATGAAGAAAAAATGTTATTTGAAATTTTTTTTTTTTTTTTTTTTGAAACTATTTAATTAAAAAAAAGACTTTATTCAAAGTGGTAGTTAACCCATTAGGTCTTTGCTATTATATTGTCATGACAAAGAATCACATCGTATTTAAAACAAAATAGAAATTATTTTTTATCATAATTGTAAACCTCATAAAAAATTTTTGGAAAATTAACTCATTGAATGTATTATGTATTATAAAGATATTGTGATTTAATTTTAAATCCATAATTCTTGAAATGATCAATTTTTGAAGTGATGAGAAATTAATACAGTATAAAAAAAAAAAAATAAGGAAAAAAAATTAAATTATGATACAAAGGGATTATTTTACTTGTTTATAGATTCTCTTTCTCTTTCCATTCTGATCTCTTTGAAATACTTTAAAGAAATAAATATAATAAATTAGATTGATAGGTGATTTTTATTATATTACATGGCTATTATCGAATATTTCTTTGCATTCTTTGTTTACAGATCTCAAGATGGAGGAATTTTTGATTTGTGAGTTCAAATGATCTCTTAAATGTTGATTAAGGAAGAATGAAAAAATGAGAACTTTTAAATTTTTGGGTAAAATTTCGAATCCTGCTATTTCTTTTCCATTCATTTAAATTTTTTTTTAATTTTTTGCTTCATGTTTAAGATTTAAAAGTGGTTTTATACTTTGATTTATTCAATTCTTCGATTTGATTTCCAACACCCATATTAAAAATCAAATAATCACTTCACAACAAAAAATTTAATAAAATCTTGAAAATTTTAATTCTAATTAAAGAAAAAGAAAAGATTGTTTGTTTAGCTCAATTGGTAGAGCGTCCGCTTCACACGCGGAAGGTAGCGAGATCGAAACTCGCAACAAACTTTTTTTTTTTTGTGAAAGAAATTAAAACAAAAAATAAAATATTTTTCTTTCTAATTAAGATAGTTTATTCTTGGGCAAAATGAGCTTACACAAAATTTATTTTTGTAAAATCATTTGACTTCATTATAAAGATAATGTTTCATTTCTACAGTTATCATCATTATTTTAAGCTTAATACTTGAAATGATCTAATAAAAACAGAACTCAAGATTTAAGAAATTTTTATAAAAAAATATCACATCTCCAAATTGTGTTACCGTCCATCACCCTATCATTCGCCCTCCATTCTCCTAATCATTCCCTATTTTATTAGCTTACTTTAGCCACCCTTCTCCTGGCCAACAGTTCGCAACTTTTCCTATATATTCTATTTTTCTAATGTTTAAAATGGTTGTTTTCTTAATTGATGGACTACAACATATTGGTATTATTGAGATAACAATTTTTCTTTTGATTCAAACAGTTGCGCATGTTTTGAAATGGTTTAGAAGAAAGATAGTGGCCTTAATTGATATTGGAAATTTTCATAAGGTTTATCTTTAAACTTCCCATATACCTTCTATTAATGTTCATTGAAGAAAATTAAAAATTTGAATAAAAATGTATAAAAAAAATAAAAAAAATGAAAAGAATTAGCTATGGATTTTATTCAAACCATCTTTTGATTTATTGTTGTAAATGATTTTATTTATTTCATTTTTCTTTCTCTTTCAAAATAATCTTATATTTTGAAAAGATAATGGAGATTTATTTGGATTTGGTGATAATTCGAAAGGTCAATTAGGAATTGGAAAGGAAATAAAATTTGTTGAGAAACCAATTTTGTTGTGGAATGATAAAAATATCAAATCAATTTGTTTGGGATTGAAAAATTCCTTCATCCTCTC
>JAMYWO010000016.1:255429-260429 GCA_024220525.1 Cochliopodium minus | reverse complement strand
GTATCCAAAAACAAAAATATCTCCATTTTTCTTCAAATAAATACTATGATGTAAGCCACAATAAATCTCTTCAATATCTTTATCATTCAACAAAAAAGTGGGTGTTTTTCTGGTTTTTTTATCCCCCAAACCAAGTTGCCCATGTCTATTATTTCCAAAAACAAACAAATCTCCATTTTCTTTGTAAATCATTGAATGAAATCCTCCCAAAACAATCTTTTTTATTGTTTTGTCTTTCATCAATAAAAATGGTTGATCTTCTTTTCTTATATTGGTCTCTCCAATTCCTAATTGTCCAAATGTATTGTATCCAAAAACAAACAATTCTCCATTTTCTTTGTAAATCATTGAATGATAGCTTCCACAAGAAATCATTTTTATTGTTGAATCATTCATCACCAATACTGGTTTATATTGATTTTCATTGTTTCCTATTCCCAATTGTCCAAGATAATTGTTTCCAAATGAAAATAAATCTCCATTTTTGGAGAGGATGAAGGAATATTGAGATCCCAAACAAATTGATTTGATATTTTTATCATTCCACAACAAAATTGGCTTCTCAACAAAATTTATCTCCTTTCCAATTCCTAATTGACCTTTGGAATTAGCACCAAATCCAAATAAATCTCCATTATCTTTTCAAAAATTTGAGATTATTTTGAAAAAGGAAAAAAATTTGAAAAAATAAATATTTTTACAACAATAAATCAAAAGATGGTTTGAATAAAATCCATAGCTAATTCTTTTCATTTTTTTTATATTAATTTTTATTAATTTTCAAAAAGATTGTTCAATGATTATCAAAAGAAGGTATTTGGGAAGTTAAAAGAGATGATTTTTTGAAAAATGTTTCAAAACAAGAAGAAATTTTTTGAAATATTGTTGTTTGATCTGAAAAGTATTTGTGAGTGAGAGAAAAGGAAAATGAAAAAATGCTTGTTCTTTTCAATGTTATATTAAAAATGTTGAGTTTTAGTATTTAATTTTGTTTCTCAGTCAAAAAAACAAGAAGAGATTTTAGTTTTAACAAAGAAAAAATTAAATTCTTAATCTTGTATTAAAAAAATCTTTAACTTTGATTCTCCTTTTGATCCTATTTTGCTTTGATGATGCAATTCTTTTCTAAAGTGTTTTTATAAATGCAAATAGATGATTAAATGATCTTTCTGTACTTGCACTTCCAATGGGTAGATATAAGAAACGAAATGCAATATTCTTCCCCCATATTCCCACTAAAATCTTGTATTCCACCTCTGTTTCCCTTGTTGTTTTCAAATATACTTCTTATAATGATGAAAAAGAACGGGAAAAAACGATTTTGAAGAAAAGAAAAAGAAAAGAAAAGAAATTGAAAAAATTAAAATTCTAAATAAAAATAAATAATTTTTCAAAAAGATTGTTCAATGATCATGAAAAGAAGGTATTTGGGAAGTTTAAATCCATATTTCTTTTGAAAATATTTCAAAACAAGAAGAAATTCTTTGACAAAATGTTTTGTTTGATCTGAAAAGTATTTGTGGGTGAGAGGAGACCATCTTTTGACATCACCTGAACCAACAAACATAATTGAAGAATTTTCCATCAACAATTCATTTCTAAAAGGAATTTTGTTAAACTTTCCATTGAGAATTATTTTTCCATTTTTGTATTGAAAGAATGAAGAATATTGGCCACAATAAAAACTTTGAATATTTTCATCTTTTAAAAGAGTTTCAGGTGTTAAATATACTTTATTTGTACTTTCTTCAACACTGATTTTATTATTATCATTTGAACCAAAACCAATCAATTCTCCATCTTTTTTCAAAATCAAAGTATGTTCAAATGCAGTGCTCAACAATTTAATGTTTTCTATTTTTTTGAGGAAAATTGGAATGAGTCTAAATCTTAATTCTCCGTTATTACTATAAAATTAAACATTAAAATAAAAATTCAATTAATTAATATAAAAATAAAATTAAAAAGTTTTTGATTTNTTTTAATTTCTTCCAAAACTCTACAAGGATAGGTTAATTATTATGTAAAGTACAGGTTTAGGTACTCTAATGTTGTTTTTCTTTCTAAAAATAAAATAACTCAACATGAAACCAAAAGTTTGGGCTTGAAATCTCTGAGGAAAGCTCAAGTGTTTGCTTGGATTCCAAAAGTGAGTTAATTCTGCCAATTCCAATTTTTGAAGGAATTTTTTTCTGTTTTCATCTATACAAATTTGTTTGGCTGATTTTCCCTTATTAAATTTTTTTATTTTTATTTTTATTTTATTTTATTTTGTTTTTTTTATTTTTTGTTTTTTTTTTTTTACTTTTGCATTTTTCATGAAAATATCTGCACCACACCTCAAGAGTCTTTCCAATTTGTTAACAGGGGTTTTAACATTAGAACAAGCAATAGTAAGAGCTAATTTTTTTTTTATTTTATTTTATTTTATTTAATTAATTATTTTTTTACTTTGATTCAAATAATATTTCATTAATTTTTTTTTTTTAATTTTTTTTTTTTTATTATTATTACGGGTATCTAATTCTTTGTTAGGAGCATTGATACTTGGAGAAATGTCGAGAAACAAGTCAATGAGATCAATGGGAGATTTGGAGTCTTTAAAAAGCAAGTGAAGGATGGAGTCGTTGTTTTTAGTGAACACATTGATTTCTGCTTTCATATTTACCATTGTACTAATGTATTTGTAATCACGTTTGTCAATGGCTGAAAAATCAATAAAAAAAAATAAAAAATAAAAAAATAAAAAATAAAAAATAAAAAATAAAATAAAAAATAAAAAATAAATTAAATATAAATCTTAAAAATAAAAAAATATGTTATAAAAATTAACCCAATGACAATAAAGACTTTCCTCTTTTATTTTTTGTGTTAACGTTTGCTCCGTGTTGTAGTAAAACATTGGCACTATTTTTTAATTAATTATTTTTGTTAATTTTTATTTTTATTTAATCTTACTTTTCTTGATTATTTTTTATTTTTTATTTTTTATTTTTAAATAATTTTATTATTTTATTTTGTTTTTTTATTATTTTATTATCTTTTACTTTTACTTTTAATTATTATTTTTTTGATTTGTTTACTTTTCAATATTATTTGTTTACCAATACACATTGAAATTTTGAGATTGCATGAGTACGTTCAAGGGAGTGAGACCCTTTTTATTGGGAATATCAACTAATACGTCCTTGAAACGAACAAAAAACTTATCCATGAAGGTTTTGATGTAATGTTTGTTCCTGCAAAGATAATGTAACGCTGTGTCTCCGTTTTCGTCAACCAGGTTTATATCTCCATATTCACAAAGCAAATCACTATCAGTGATAATTTTAAAAAAATTAATAAATAATATTAACAATTAATGAATAAATAATTAAAAATTATTAAAAAAAAATAACATAAAAATATAAATAAAAATTATGAAAACATAAATAAAAAAAATAAAAAAAATTTAATGAATTAAATTAGATAAAATTTTGGATTTGTTTGTAAGTTTTTTAAGAAAGGTTCTTTGATTTTATGAAATTACTTAGTATTCCAATTTTAATCTTTTAGTAAAAGATTACAAGAATAATGGAATTAAAAATCATGTTGAATACTATATTGCAGTTGCTCTTTTTGTAATAAATACATCTCATTATTTGATATTATTTTGTTTTTAAACAGTGTTCAATAAGAGAGTTTATAAAAAAAAATTTCATCTTTAAAAATCAAATTAAATCTCCTTCTTGGAAGATATGCTTCAATTTGGAATGAAATATTTTTTTTGAGATTATATATGTTTTGAGAGTGAATGATTTACAAAATGTCCATTTTATAAGATTTATTAAATTCCAAAAAATATTGGAATGGAGTCATGATCTTGTCATAGCTAGGCTCATTCATCAATTTCCGAAAATAGCTGGGATCATTCTTGTTATTCTTGTCCAATCTGTTGATATCCTCAATGGTGAAGTCATTCAAATAAATCAATTCTGCAATATCTTTGTATTTTTTATGTTTGATTGGTACATTTTGATGATGATATCCATATCGCCCTGCTCCTCTCATTTTTCTTTTTAATATATTAATTTATAGAGAAGAAAAATCCTAGGACAAAAAATCAAGATCCAAAATGAGTAAATGTACAGAAAAAGAAATTTTAAAATTTAAAAAATTTTTATAATAATTAAATGGAGATTATCTTATTCAGTACAACTGAAAGAAATTTCATCCATTTTTAATTGGAAATGTGCAATGAGAAGCATAATGGGTAAAGGTAGTTGGATAGGAGAAAGTTGTTTAGTTCAGTTTTCAATTATTCTCAAAGCGATGTAAAAAGCGAAAACAGTATGATAAGCTGTTGGTAATAAGAATGAATCTACAGATGTTGCCAAACTCATTGTTTCCCAATTAGCATCCTTTTTTATAATAAAAAATAAAAAATAAAAAATAAATAATAAAAAATAAAAAATAAAAAATAAAAATAAATAAAAAATAAAAATAAAAAAGAATATAATATTAAATTATTAAAACAACTAATGAATTGGAGGATGAAAATCAAAAAGAAGAAATAATGAAAGAAATAGATCTTTCAGCAAATTTAAAAGGGGAATTACAATTCTATTTATGTGTTTCTCTTCTTTACCAATACTTGGATGTACATCAAAAAATCAGGTGATTCCTTTTAATTCAAAAAATTAGGTTTCTTAATTCTTAATTTATGGTCTATTTCATTTTTGGTGGGATCTTTAAACAGTACATTAAATTGAAATACTCAATAAAAAAGAATACTTCTCTCTTCAAACAAAAAATCTTCTTAAAAACAATCATAATAATATTCACTTCTGGTTTCTTTATTTACCTTATATTGATAAATCATTTGGAAGGAAATGGTTATTGTAATTGAATGAAGAAATATGTATTGACTGAAAGTGTTAATGCCGCCACAATCTTTCTATTTTCTTTGGTTTAAAGAATGTTTTTATTTGTATTCTGTTCCAAATAAAGAACATAATAAA
>JAMYWO010000016.1:234633-249636 GCA_024220525.1 Cochliopodium minus | reverse complement strand
ATACTACAGAATAAAATTCTGAGTTTTTTTTAAAAAAGATCAAAGAGAAAAAAAAATATTATTTATTATTTTTTTTACAAAAAAATTGTTTTATTAAAAAAAAAGTATTTATTTTTAGATTTTTTCATTAATTTTTCATAAAGAAGATTTAAAATTTTTTTCTTCCAAAAATATCATATTGTTGCTGGAAAACAAAAATTGATCAAAATTTGTACGGAAAAGATGTTCAAGTGATAAGTCATAATAAAAGCGGAAATATGAAAAATTGTCAATTTTGGATTTGTACTCTTCAAGACCTTCCAGAAGATGAAAGAGCATCGCATTAAAATCTTTTGAATAAATAACCAAAATTTTTAACTTTCCATCAACACGATCTGAAACAGAAGATATTGAAGCTAAAGAAATATTTTTTTAAAAAAATGATTTAAATTTTAAAAAATAAGAAAAATTTGGTTTACCTGCTTTTCCATAGCTCTTTTTTAAATATTTGCAAGTACCTCCAGTTTTGTATCTAAAATCATAAGCAAAAGGAGCATAATAATCAGTTTCCTCCAACAACTTAAAATTTTGAAGAGAAGGTTCCAAAACTACCCACTCAAAGAGAATTAACTCTCGAGGGTAATTTTCATTAAAAAATTGAAAAATTTGTTGACTGTTCTCATTTTGAATAGGATATCTCTCTTCTTTGAAATTTCCGATAAATTTCCTAATTGATGAAATTAAATTTTCTATCTTTCTATTTTCCACAAAGGATGTTTTGATGTTCAGTATTTCATCTTTGGGTAATCTGTATATTATGTTTTTTTTGAGAATACAAATTCTATTTTTTGTGTTTGGAAATTTCTCTCTTTTGATCCTGTCGATTTCATCAAAGAAAAAGTTTGCAAGATTCAATTTTCTAAATTCATCATTTACTTTAAAATAAATTAATAAGATGATTTCAAGGATAATTGATTTCAATATCTTTATATGTTTTTTTTAAATTATGGATGTTTATTGTGACTCTGATTCACATAACAGTTTATAAAAAATATTTCATATTCTGTTTTGATTGTTGAATGGAGATGATATCCAACATATGATTGGGATAAAAATTTGATTGAGGATTATTCATTTTTACAAATTTACTTCTCAATGCTTCTCCGAACAATATTTTTCCATCATCTATCAGATGATAGGACCAAAATCCTATCGCCTTGCCATCATATTCTAAAGTCACCAAATATCTGTTTTTGCAATCTGCCCATCTCTCGATACATAAAGGGAGATAATCGATGCAGAATCCATTATTCAATCTGTATACATCTATTTGTTTTATAGCCTGAATATCTTCTTTGGTAAATTCTCTAACAAAAGCTTTCTTTCCATTCACCAACATTTTTTTTTTTTTATTTTAATCAGGGAACATCAATTCTAAAAATATAAAGGGAAAATGAATGTTTGGTCATAATCCAGATATCTCTTCATTTGGAATTTATATTTTTTAAATTGTTCTTTTGATTAACTTTTTTATTTATTCAATCATTAATTAATTCGATTATCTTCAGGAAAGTCATACTCCAATTACAACAAAATACGATATTTAAATTGGATAAAGTTTTCATAAATGTATACTCAGTGAAAAAAAAAACTAAATTTTCTTTTTCAAAATAAATTTAAAAGAATTTCATCACAAAGAAGAGATAAGTTTCTTTTCTTCGTAAACATAGATGATGTTGTGAGAATAAATAAAAGGATCAAAACTTTTTCTGAAAAGATATTCCAAATTAGTGTCGTAATACAACCTCATCAATGCGAACTTCTTCTCTTTGAATTCTTCAAAAGATTTCAACAAATAGAGAAGAAAAGCTCCGAAATCTTTAGTTCTTATAACAGAGCAGTGAAATATGCCTCCAACTTTTTCTGAAGAATAATTGAAACAAACTAATATTTTTTTTTGAATGTTCAAATCAATATAAAATTACTTTTTTGGAAATATTTTGTTGTTGTAAATAATTTTGAATGAAAACAGATTTCATAATTTAATAAATAATAAAATTAACATAATTGAAAAAAAAAAGAATTTTAATTAATACAAAATTATTTATTACCTGCTTTGCCATAACTTTTTTTTAGGTCTTTACAAGTTCCTCCAATGAGATAATTCATATCGAAAGCGAAGGGAGAGTAATAGTCAGTATCCAAAAAAGACTGAAAATTGTGAAGAGAAATTTCCATGGCAACCCACTCAATGAAAAAGAGATCTTTAGTGAAGTTTTCTTTGAAGAAATTGTACATGGTTGTACTGTCCACGTTATTGATTGGAATTCTCTCTTCTTTGAAATTTTCTAGCAATTTTTTTGTTGTAGATATTAAATTATCCACATGTATTTGCTCAATTAATACAGTGTTAATCTCGAAGATTTCGTTTTTGGGCAATCTGTAGCTTATTGGGAGTTTCATCACTGCTAATCTTATTCTTGCGTTCGGATACAATTTTTCTTTCAATTTATCTATTTCTTCCAAAAAGAAAGTTGCCAATTTCAGTTTTCTAAATTTTTCATTTACTGTTTTTGAATAAGTGAATATAAAAAAAAAATTTAATTTTTAAATATATTCAAATAAATTCAATTTTTTTTAAACTTCTTAGAGCTTCAGCAAAGATAATATTTCCATCCAATAGATGCATTGAATGAAATCCTATTGCTTTATTATCATACTCCAGAACATGAAGTTTTCTATTTTTTTGTGTGGACCATTTTTCAATCACCCTTGGAAGATAATCTGTTTCAAATCCATTTTGTTGGACATATACTTTTATTTCTTTGATATCTTCTATATCCTCCTTTCTTAATTCCCTCACTTTTATCCGCTTCATTTTTTTTATATTTTTTTTTTTCAGGGTCCAACAAAAACCTTCAAAAAGAGATTACAATACATTTCATTTGAATATCCTTGAAAATGTTGGATGGAATGGATTTTTTTTAAATGAAGATAATTTAATTTCTCCCTCTTATAGAGAATCAAAGAGAAACAAAAATAGGTTAAAGAATGTCAATAATTCAACCTAATTGAAAATAAGGTTAAATAATGGATTGGAAATGAAAAAAAAGAAAAATGAATTGTTCATAAGAATAATTTGAAGAAAATGATCTATTGTTTCATGAGGGAGAATAATGAAATTTTTTTCAAATTCTAAAATTAATTTCTCATATTTTTTAAAATTGAAAAAAATATAAATAAAAAATTCAATTTGGAAAATTAAAGTGAAATTAAATGAATTTTTGAATTATTAAAAAAACAATTTTAAATGGAGAAAATAATATGGATTTGTTTGATAATACTGATGAGTTTGAATTCAATCATAGGAATTTAAGAAAAAAAAACAAATTAAATTATTTTTGAAAATGAAAATTTGAAAATACTTCACCGATTTATTTTGATGAACATGATAGAATAGGAATATATTTGAACAGAATAAGATATTAGAATAAGAAATTATAATCACAAGTAACTATCATAATATAGCTGGCTAAAAAAAAAAATTAACATCGTTTGTTTGCTTATGTCAAAAGCTGTGATATCATCAAAAGAAAAAGAAAATTTTTCAAACAAATCCAGTGAATCTGATTCATCTTCCACAATAGGCAAAAATTTTTTTTTTATCAAACCAATTCTCGAACATTTTCAACACCATCAAAACAAAATAGAATTCTTGGATAAAAATAGGGTTAATCTCCAATTTGGTATCAATTTTCTTGTTCTTATAAAAGTTTAATTTATATTTTACCTATCTTGACAAGAAGATATGAGGGAATCCCCATCTGGATCTAAAGAAGATGATTTGAATAATGGAAAGATAAACCCTATTTATGAAATGATGAATAAAAAAATTCAGGATTCTTATGTTAGAGAGAATGAAAAAACAAGGAAAATAGAAAATTCTGTTTTTAATCTTTATTCTACTTTCTCTCACCCATACATCGACCCATACATCGACCCTGAATCTCCCTTTCTTCAATGGGAAGACACGGCTGGTACTTGACTTTCTTCCTCTTTTTTTTTTTTGTGCTATCAACAAGATGGAGGGATTAAATTTACATTTTTTTTTTGCCTTCCTGGTTTTATTTTATTTATTTGAAATTTTTGAATTATTATTTTTCTTAACTTGTTGAAATTAACTGTTTACCCATCCAAATTTAAAAATGCCCATCTTGTTTTTTCCCAATTTACTCTGATGATATTAGTTTTTGAAGTTGAATGTTTAGCGCAAAGTAGTTAAGATATATTCTTGATAATATTTATTTTCTTCCATCAAAGAATATTGTGAAAGATTCTGATACAGTTTGTTGGAACAGGGTATTTTTTTTTGCTAAAGAAAAGGTTATCCGTATTTTGAAATCCAGAAATAAATAATTGAAAGATTCATGAATATTTTAAAATCTTCAATATTCTGATAAACCATTTGAAACAAAGAAAATTTTCTTATACTTTTATTTTGAAATCATTTTTTTTTTAATTAATTTTTGGAACGATTAAACAGAATTTTCAATTCGCCAAACTTGCATTCTATTTTTTTTTTGCAAAAAGAAAAGTTAAATTTTTATGATTCAATTCCCCAAGTTCCGAATAGAAAAACTTGTTTCTCAAAGAAAATAATTCTTCTTGTAACTGGCTTTGATACTAGTTGAATTCTTGCTTTTTCGTCCAAAAAAATTTATTTGTAAGGTAAAACAAAATTTAGTTTTTTTATAAAAACTCAAAAAGTACAAAAATAAAAATAATAAATTAAAAGATATAAAAAAAAAAAAAAGCTTATTAATATTGTCTACTACAATCTAAAGAACATTTATAATTGAGAAGGACTCTTTTTATTCAAAAATAAAAAATGATTTAGTTTCTCACTATTTAAATGGAGCTGTTAAAACAAATTTGTTTGAGCTATCTAATGTGTTTTAATTGGGAGTAAAAGGTTGATCAAAATGGTAAAAAAATTAAATTTTAAATTCCATCAAAATTTTATCCTCAAAGATAAAAATTTAAAATTTCTCGAGAATTTATGTTGAACGAGATGATTAAGATTGAGAACTTTTTAGATGTTTATTTTTCGGAATATGGTTTGATATGTTTGAGAATAGTGGAAAAAAAATAATTATGAGTTTTAATGATGTTTATAAAAAAAAAATCGAAGTATTTGAATAAAGAACAGCAAGAGTATATGAATAAAAAACAGCAAGAGTATATGAATAAAGGAGGTGTATTTGGATATAATGGTTCAATAATTCATTTGGGGGAGTCTAACATTTCCATTGTGAAGGAGATAATGAAAGTGAAAGAGGATCTAAACATGTTTAATCCCAATGATTCTGAATCAACTTCCAAAGGATTGGAGAATAAACGTTCCATAAATGAAAGTAAATAATTTTATGACCTCTTTAAAAAATATAATGTGTTATTCAATCAATTGATAATCAATTGATATGAGAATTTATTTTATAACAAACTTCAAACCTAAATAATTTTCATTAAATTATAAATTGATATAGTGATCAAAATTGATTGAAAAGAAAAATTATTTTTTTTTGTCTTCAAGATCATCCACCTTTATAAAAGACCTAATATTATATAAAATAAAATAAGTTGATAATATCCTTTTTTTTTCAGACAAATTTAATTTTGATCTTTCTTTTATAAAATTTATTATTCAGCTAAATATTTATGATAATTTATTTTTACTTTTTTCAATCAAACATAGAAACTGAAAGTGATGATAGTATTGAAAACTCCTATCAGTCTACTTATCATTCTGCTTCTTCGGAAAGTCACACCAATTCCATATTTTATCCCTATATTTTTCCTATAAATCACTCTCCTCCAATTTGTAATGATAATTCTGATAGCTCTTCTCCCAACAAAATTGATGATGATCCTGACTTCAAATTAAACTAAGATGGATATCTTTTGGTACTTTTTTGGATCAAAACTTAACCAAAGAAAAATTATTTAATTTGGGATGCTTCTTTATCTGAAAGGATTAGAACAATTCTCATTTTGTGAAATAATGTTATATAAAATAAAAACTTTTTTAAAAAACAATCATAGATTACATCTTGCCCAATTAACTTTTCTTCTGTTGTTTATCAAGATGATTAAACAATGATTTTTTTTTTTTTTTTTATTTTATAAATTTATTTTGAGAAAAATTTTTCAAACAAAAATTCGCTGAAAAAAAACATAAGTTTTTTCACAAAAAGGAGAAAAAATCTTTGTTTTACAATAGGACATCAAATGGGATTAAATAAATTTTATTTTTTATTCGATAAATTCAAAACTGCCTTTTCATAATCTATGGAATCGGGCAATTTGGGGATTTTAGAAGAAGGCAAAATTGTGATCGTATCACCTTTTGTAAAAAAAAGAGAGGAGGATTTTGTGAAATTAAAACAAAAAAAAAATTTTGTTAATGAATTTTACCAACTTGTGCTAGAGAAAAACAAAGATACCAATTTTTAGAATGAGAATTTAAACCTACAGCACCAACACCCAAATATTTGTCATTAATCCAATAATATATGCATCTGTATTACAAAATTAAATTTAAAAGAAATTTAATTAAAAAAATTTATTTTAAAGTGAAAAACTGAAACGAAAAAAAATTCTTTAAAATTTATTTTTTATTTAAAAAGCAAACCCTTTGTGAAGCTTATTGGGTGTAAGATCTACCAACATGCTAACGATGTCTTTAGTTTTATAACAACCTTTTTCTTGAAAAGGAATCAGCCTACCTCCATTCCTAATACATCCACTTGAAAAAATAAAAAAATTTAAAAGGTTTTTTTTTAAAAAAATTTTACTTGTATCCATTAAATCCTATTGCTTTTTTTGAAAAAAAATAAAGATTTTTTTAAAATTTATATTAAATTTATTCACCATTTTTTGAATCTCCCATATTTTTATACCCTGCATCCTTGTTTTCAGAAGTTATTCCAATCAACACAACTCCTTGGTTCGCAGTATTTTCGATCAAAATTCTTTTGTAAAACATATTTCCAGTAAAACATGTTTTGCTTACCTGTTTAAAAATAAATCAAATAAAAAAATTAAAAAAAAATAATAAAAAATTATTATTTTTTTACAACTGTTGCCCATCCTTTTTTTGTCAATACTATTTTTCCTCCTTGCACATTTTTTTCTTGTTTGTAGTTGAACCAACTTTCAATAGGGAAAGATGCAACATTTATTAAGCTTTAATAGAGGATAAAGATTAGTTTTCAAAGAATTAAATTCAATTTTTGATGAGAATTTCAAAGATAAATATTTTTGCTTAAAATTATTAAAGTAATTTAATCTCCGTTCAATAATTTTATTTAAAATGAGATGCATCTTGATCAAATTAAAAGGGATTTAATTTTTTTGATCAAGAAAAGTCAAAAAATATTTCAATCAAGTTAATCATATATAATTTTATTTCCTCTTATTAATTTGGATAAAAGAGGAAAATTTTTATTCATAAAATTGGAATGAATCAAATTATGTTGGAATTATTTGTTCTATGTTTCAACTAAGGAAGATATTATTTGTGGATTCATATATTAAAACTAGATATGAGAATTATATTCTTAATAATTAAAGTATTTACTCTTTAAATGTTTTCCTCCAATTCTTATTTATAATTTCATCAGTATTGTATTTCGCCATACACATTCTTTTATAGAATTCTTCCTTTAAAAAGAATTTTTTCCATTTCTTGCATACCAACAAAGAAGAGAAGATATCCCCTTTATCCAGATTCATATATATCAGATAGATCACATTGCTTGGTATTATTGATAATGGGTCCATTAATTCCATTAATACAATTTTTTTTTATTTTTGCATTCCTATTCACTTTCAGAAAAATTTTTGAAAAAGGAGGATTTCTATTTCGAAATCAGAAATATGAATTGTTCAAACTGATCAAATGTTACTGGTATTTTTATTTAAGAGGAATTTAAATTTTGAAAAACTCCTTCAATTTTTTTTTTTTTTAAAAAGAAAGGAAATTCAAGATACCCTTTATGTTTTTGTTAAAAGTTAAAATCTTCCACTCAACTATTTGGATCATTTTGTAAACAAATAATATTTAAATAGAAATGGAAAATAGTTTATGATCTCAAATTAACTTTTTACAACCAATTTGAATCTAACTCATATGCCTCTCTAATGAGTTTAATTCCAATTTTTAATTAATAGAAAGAGGACATTTTTCAAAGGAATTTCTCAGAGAATTTCAATTTTTTATTTAATTTTATATTTTATATTTTATATTTTATTTATTTAATTTTTTTAAAAGAAGAGGATCTTTTCATTCCATTTCCTTTATCAACAAACGATATTTAAAGTTTGAAAACGACAAAAAAGAATTTGATCAAAAAATAAATGAAACAAAAATACATAAAAAAACTTTTTTTTAATTTAAATATAATCATCTTTTTGAAAAATTTTTAACAAACAAAAGAAAAAGCATTATTGAAAAATGAAAAAATGCTTTTTGTTTGTCTCTTTTTGAATGAAAAGATCAATTTTTGTTGTTATTATTTATGAAAAAATTTTTGAAGTCGGAAATATATTTGAGTAACTTTTTTTTGTGGCCCATTGATGTTATCCCGATCTCCTCAAGATCATTTTGATCAAGTATCAACAAAACATTTCCATCAATTTTATTCTCGTGGATAGTTTTGCGGTAAGTTTCGAGACCCATTTCGGAGAACCAGTCACAAACTTGAGAAACGTTCCAAAGAGGAAGTTTAGGAACGAAATCGTTATTGTTAGAAATAGAGTCTAAATTATTGAAAGAGAAGTTTAAAGAGAGATCTTCGTTGCTGTTATTGTTATTGTTTTCGTTGTTTTCTTTGTTTAAAAATTCTTTTGAATTTCTTTTATCTTTTTTAAGACCCTCGATGCATTTCAATATTCTTTTGATCGATCCTATGCTTTGAATGCCCATATCCTTGAGAAACTCTTCGGAGATATCCAACAAGATATCCCCGCGGATGGAATGAGATTCGAAGAAATGGAAATACTCGTCAAGAAAATTTATTTTGAGCCAGATGAAGATATCAACATTATCCCATTCCTTCACATCTTCTTTCAATTGTTTGGGTTCAGACTCTTTATTTAAGATCTTGCAAGAAGAATCTGATTTGAGTAATTCTTCTCTTCCTTTTATCATTGGAGGGCTGAAAGTGATGGTGTTTGGCAAGGATCTAGATTTCTTCATTTTTTTTTTCTCTGAATTTTTTAATTCTTTTTTATCAATTTTAATTCCAAATCTATTCTTGATGTTGTTCATCACTTGTATAATCAATTTTCTGTTTCCCAGTTTATAAATTCCGAGTGTGGATTTCAAAATTTCTTCATCGCTTGTTATCTTTATCAATTTCTTTCCATTGATGAGCTTCTTTTTTATAATTGGAACATATTCTGGTATTTCAAGGATATCTGAAAACCATAGAGAAACATTTTTGACATCCCAATTTTTTGGTGAATCATCTAGGTCTGCAAGGTATTTTTGAATCTTTTGTTGGAAGGATTTGTTCATTTTATATTTCAATTTGATTATTTTTATTTGAAAAAAAAGAAAATTTTTGAAGAAAAGGGAAAAAAGAACTAAATTGAAAAATGTAGCTTGATTTTGAAGTTTTGAGTTTTTTTTATTTTATTTAATAAATTTTTAATTAATTAAAAAATGTTTTTTGACGTTTTTTAAATATTATTTGGTGTTTTAGAAGGAATTAGAAAAGAAATCTCCTCATTATTTCTATTGATCAAAATCCGACAATAAAAAATATTAAAAATTAAATTTGGTCAAAAATTCGTTTTTCTTTATAATTTTTAAAAAATTCACAAAATTTGAATTCATTCAAGATGTATTTTCTCATTTTAACTTTGTACAAAGAAAAATAAGATTTTTAGTTTTAAGATTAAATTTATTTCTTCAAATTAATTTTAAATATTAAAATTGAAATCTAAATTAAAAAATCAATTTACTGAGGTTTAATTTATTTTATAATTAAATATATCATTTCTATTTTCCTTCAAAGCAACAATGATTATTAATAGCAACAATGATTATTAATAAAAAATTTTTTTCTTAATTCAGAAGAAATTGTAGATTCCCTATCCAATAATTGCTTTGAAATTTAAGTGTTAAAAACATTTAAAAAATAAAATTATTAAAGAAAAAAGGAAAAAATTCGAATTAAAAAAAAAAAATAAAAAAATGTTGTGAAGATAGGATCAAAATTTAAAAAATTTAATTTAATTCCAAGGCAACAAAACAATTTTCCCTTTTGAGGAAGTGGTGTTGATAATATCAAAATGAGCTTGAAAAGCTTCTTTCAAAGGGTAAGACTTTCCAACAACAGGAACAATGGTCCCATTACCGAGTCCTTCTGCTAAAAAATTTCCAGTTTCTTCATTTTCAGATTGGGAAGCATTAAAAAGGGAGATTCCTAATAAAATAAATAAATTAAAAAAAAAAATAAAAAAAATAAATCAAAGTTACCATGCACTGTTGTTCTTTTTACCATCAAATCTCTTGGATTAATAGTTATTTCTCCTCTATTTCCAATTACAACTAATTTAAAATAATTCAATAATTAAATTTAATTTCTGTGAAAAAATATAATTATAAAAAATTCAAATAAAATTAAAATAAAATTAAAAATAAAAAATCACTTTCAAAATTTAAAAATTTTCTAATTAATTTTTTACCCACTCTTCCCAGTTTCTTCAAGATTTGAAGATCAGAGACCAAGTTTACGTTTGCCAACATCTCCAAGATGACATCAGCACCTCCTGCGTTGATGATCTCTTGTACATAACCTTCTTTTCTATGGTTAAATACTTTAGTACATCCTTCTTTTTTCAACAAATCCAATCCTTCTTCACTTCCTGCTGTACTATTTTTTTCAAAATTGGTTTTTTTTATTTTTATATAATTTAAATAAATTTTTAAATATTATTTTTAAATTAATCTTTATTTTAATCTTTTTTATATTATTTTTTATTTTTTTTACCCCCATATTTCTTTGATTCCTTTCAATTTTGCAATTTGAAGTGCGGCAGATCCAGTTCCTCCAGAAGCACCATGAATCTAATTAAATTATAAAAGTTCACAAAAAAAAACAAAAAAAAATTATGTTTACCAGTACAGTTTCTTTAACATTTTTTTCAAGTTTAATTGAGTGAAAAAAAAAATTTTTTGATTGAAATACCATTTTGTTGAGCTCTCCCAGTATGAATTAACTTTTTGATGAAAAAAAAGAATTTAAGAAAATTTAAAAAGTCAATTCAAATAAAAATAAAGAAATAATACAGCAAGATATGCAGTGAAATAAGGAACATAAATCGCACTTCCTAATTTTTTTAAAATTGTGATTATTTAAATTTTTTTTTAATTTTTTTTTTTGTTTTAAAATTATTTTTTTTTTTTACCTTGTTCAAATGAAACGTTTTTAGGAAGTGGATAGATATTATGGTCATCTGCTACTGCATATTGTGCATAAGCACCCAATCCCATTGTTGCAAATACTCTGTCTCCCTTCTTCCATTTACTTCCTTCTCCTGCTTCTTCGATCTCTCCTGCTACATCCTTTCCTATCACGAATGGCAATGTTGGGTTCATTGTACCATATATTCCTTAATTTTTATTTAAATAAATTATTCAATTTTAAAAAGAAAAAAATTCTTTTACCTTTTCTGAAATAAGTATCTATATATTATTTTTTGTAAGATAAATTATAAAAAAACTCCCGAATAACTCCCTCTTTCAAAAAAATCAGTTAACCTATCTATAAATACAATTTAGAAAGTGATAAATTTACAATAAATTAATGTAATTTTTTTTGAATGAAAATTTATATTTTTCTTACTGGATTGACTCCAACTGCGTGAACTTTGATCAATGCTTGATTTTTATTTGGTTTTGGAATATCCACAGTTGTCAATACAAGTTCTTTTTCATCTAACATTAAATAAGTTTATATTTAATTGGAAAGAAAATATTCTTGATATAGAAGAATACCTCCAAATTTACTGACTAAAATTGCTTCCATTTTTTTTTTTTATTTATTTTTTTAATTTTTTTTTTTTTTTAAAAATTAATAAAATCTTTTTTAATTATTCACATTTCTGATTGAAAATGGATGTTCTTGATAGGGATTTTATTTAAAAAGATCCCTCTTCCTCATTTCATGAGGAACTTATAACTCACATAAAAACAAATAATTAGCTCAAAAATAATGAAGGAAAAAAGAAAAAAATTTTTTAATTCCAAGGTAACAAAACAATCTTCCCTTTTGACGAAGTGGTGTTGATAATATCAAAATGAGCTTGAGAAGCATCTTTCAAAGGAAAAATCTTTCCAACAACAGGTCTATAATCCCCACTACGAAGTCCACTCACAATGTCCCTTCCACTCTCTTCATTTTCAGACTCTGTTGAATTGAAAACGGTGACACCTATGAATAAAGAGGAAATTATAAAACATTATAAATTAATATATTTTTTTAAACCAACAACTTTGGATCTTTTCATCATTAAATCTCTTGGATTTATTGTTACTTCTCCCCTATTTCCAATGACAACTAATAAACAAAAAAAAATTATTTTTTCAAAATTTAAATTAAAAATTTTATTATGTTTGCCTGTTGTCCCAAACTTTTTCATTATTTGAAGATCATTAGCTAAATTGACGTTGGCCAACATCTCCAAGATGACATCAGCACCTCCTGCGTTGATGATCTCTTGTACATAACCTTCTTTTCTATGGTTAAATACTTTAGTACATCCTTCTTTTTTTAATAAATCCAATCCTTCTTCACTTCCTGCTGTACTATTTTTTTTTCATTTTTAAATGAAAAATTTTTCAAATTTTAAATGGAAAAATTTTCATTTTAAAAGAAAAATATTTTTATTTTTATTTTATTTTTATTTTTTTAACCCCCAAATTTCCTTGATCCCTTTCCTTCTTGCTATCTGAATAGCAGAAGAGCTAATAAAAGTTTAATAAATATAAATTCAAACAAAACAAAATAATTACCCAACACCACCCGAAGCACCTTTAAAATGGTAGTTTGTATAATGAAAATTAAAAATAAAAAAAAATTACCAGATACCAATAGTGTGTCTTTGTTTGTGTAAGTTTTCTAAAAAAAAGTTAAATAAATAAATAAAAATTTTACCTTCTTTTTTTGTGTTTGCAGTATGAATTAACTTTATTTAAATAATTTTTAAAAAAGATGAATTAATTAAATAAAATTTACAGAAAGATATGCAGTGAAATAAGGAACGAAAACTCCACTTCCTAGATTAATAGAAAAATTAAATTCACATTTATTTCAAAAATTTTATTTCAAATTTATTCCAAATTTATTTAAAATTTTATTTAAAATTTAATTTGAATTTTTAACCTTGTTCAAATGAAACATTTTCGGGAAGTGGATAAATGTTTTGATCATCTGCTACTGCATATTGTGCATAACCTCCCATTTGCATTGTTGCAAAAACTCTGTCCCCCTTCTTCCATTTGCTGTCTCCTCCTGCTTCTTCTATCACTCCCGCTACATCCTTTCCTATTCATATGAAAAAAAAAAAATTAATTATAAATGGGTGAAAAAGTTTTAATTTATTACCTGGGATGAATGGCAATTTTGGATTTAAAGCTCCATAAATTCCTTTTTGAATCAAAAATTAATGAATAATAAAATAAAATAGATTTTCTTTTACCTCTTCTGAAATAAGTATCTGGGGCGTTTTTTTAGAAGTCACATAAAAAAAAACAATTTGTTGATTACCTATCTATTTTTTAAAAAAAATAAATTTTAAATTAAAAATTATAATTTATTTTTTACAGGATTGACACCCGATGAAATGACTTTGATGAGTGATTGTTTTTTGCTTGGAATTGGAATAGCAATTGATTTTATTTTCAACTCGCTTTCATCTTTTTCAATAAAAAATGAGTAATTTTATATTTTTCCCCAAGATATCTTATTGAGACAAATAACCTCCAAATTTTTCAATTATAATAGCTTCCATTTTTTTGTTAAATCTGATTGAAGATGTTTTCATCTTTTCTTTCAATTTTTTTTATTAAATTTTTCAAAAAACAAGATTATTTCACATTCATATCATTTCTACCTTTCTTTACTCAAACATTTAATTTTCTTTTTCCATCCAGTCAAAAACTTTTTTTTTTTGAAAAGATTTAAAAATAGAATTCAAGTTGAATAAGAAAATAATCAAAAAGAAAAAGATTAAATTTTGAAGATTTAATTTTTTATAATTAATCAATTACTATAAATAAAAAATTTAAAAGAAACCACTTTTTTAAAGTTCATCATTGTGGACTTTCTTATCGATGACGATCTCCCCATTTTCATCCAAAGTGTGATCGGCATAGAAATCAGGGAGTTCAGCTTCAGGCTCATTAGGCAAAGCAGCAACAGACTTGGCAGCAACAGAAGAAGTTTTCTTCTGGAACCATCTCAACAAATCATCAGAAGTTTGAGATCCACTATAAACGATAGGATTCTTCTTATCAGCCTTTGGATAGAGAGCAAAAGTAGGATTTCCGTAGATTTCCATACCCATGTTGGTGATATCGTTGATGTTGTAATCGATTTTGGCGACGAGAACATCTTCGACTCCCTTGAGGGCAGCTCCTACCTTGTCGTAGGATTCGTGGTACTTGCATCCGTCGCACCAGTCGATGTAGAATTGAACGAAGACGTCTTTGGTTGGGTCAAGGACAATTTCGTCAAAGGTAAGACCCACCACTTTGTAGACTGGTCCATCATTTGTTTCAGGAACTTTAAAAAAAAAAGATAATTAAAAAGGGATAATAATAAAAGTAAAGATCAAAGATTAAATGAAATGAAAATTAATGTGATATTTGAATGAATTTGATTGAATGATAATTCTAAAAATTAATTTTGATTGAAAGATATGCTTCCTTATTATTTTGATAGCTCTTATTTT
>JAMYWO010000016.1:221200-231243 GCA_024220525.1 Cochliopodium minus | reverse complement strand
AATATCTTATACTAATGGTGACAGCCCTAGCAAGAATGTAAAAAGAATGGATCACCTTTATAATTAGAGGATTAATTGAAGATTAAATAAATATTTTTAATGATTTTTAATTTTTTTAATTTTTTTTTTTTTATTTTTACAAAGGAAGCTCTTATCCATAACATGGTGGAATATGCTATGCGATCGTGAGGAGGTTTTGTGAAAGTTCCGTCTCGATCTACTTTTGAAAATCTCATCAACATATTCGTTCTAGGAATTTTGATTTTTTTAAACCTTGCCCAACCCTACATAAAATTAAAAATTCAAAAATTAAAAAATTAAAATAAAATTAAAAATTCAAAAATCAAAAAATTTTTAATAATGTGAATTGCATGTTTTTAATAAAAATTTTATGAGATAATGATTATTTTATTTTTTACATTATCTATGGTGTTCCATCCCATCTTGGGACCTATTGTTCCTAATTCTACTCCTTGAATCACTTTGTGATTGTTCCTGTCTCTAATCTGCACCACAAAAGGGAAAACACCATGTTTTTTACCTTTAATTATGAGTTGGCACATCAAAATGCAATGATTTGCTGTCTTTTTTTTTTTCAAAGAAAAAAGTTTTTTAATAAAAAAATTTTAAATAAAAAACTTTACCTTTGCTAAACCTCCTGGCCAAAATTTAACCTTTTTTTTGAAATCTAAAAATTTATTTGTTTTTTTAAAATAATCTATTTTTTTACAGAATAGGGTATTTCGTTTGGGTCACTTTGGTCAATGTTATTTGGAGAATTTATCTCAAAACTATCTTCTTCTTCGCAAAAGGTTGCTGTGGTTTCTAGTCCTCTTAAAGAAGATCCGTGCCCTAATTCTGTTTGTGCATATGTTCCTATTATTTTGTATTCTAATGCTGGCTTTAAAAATTTTTCTTTTTGTTCTTCGTTACATTGCATTTTTAATGTGGTGATAAACCTTTGTTCAAAGAAATTAATTTAATTTTTTTTCTTTTTGGGAACTTGAATTTCCCAAAGATATAAAATATGAAGATCTGATGGTATATTCATTCTTCATTCTTTTTTAAAAAATGTATATCTTAAATGATTTTTATTTACATCTGTTTATGTACACTATCTGGCATTACTTCATCGATCATTTCAGTAACCAAAGTGAGCTCTTCTTCATTTAGATTCAATTCCTTATTGAATTCAAACAATCTAACCTTTTGATTGAAAGAATATTTAAATACATATAAATTTATTTTTTGATAGAGATACCATCTTTTCAATTGATCTTTCATATTCTCTTGTTGGATTATTCCAATAGCTATCTTTTTTTGAAAATATTGGTTCTTTTTCTACGAGGGATTGGAGATATCTTTTTCTTTCAGTCTTATCTTTTCCTCCATCTAATATATTGGTGAGTGATTCCAAATCAAATGGGCAATTTTTTCTTTCATCATTGAGATCATTGATCTGATTGTATATGCTCATTTTTTATTTTTAATCTGGAAATTGAAATCAAAAAATACTTTCAAGTACAATTGGATTTAACAAACTTCATTCTTGATGTGAAGAAAAGATGATATCTTAGCTTTTAATTAATCCTAATTTGGATTAGGATAATTTTAATAATTTTTTATTTTCCATTTATATTTCAAAAAAAATAAAAATTTTAAAAAAAAAACAATTCCAATGAGAATATTTTTGATTATTTTTTTAGTGAATGTAATGTCACATATTTCTAAACAAAATTTTCCCATTCTTATTTCTAGTTGTTCAGATTTGCAGAACATGAATGTAATCATAACTGTTTAGTTAATAAATAAAAAATTAATTAACTTTGAATTTTTAAAGAGTAATGTCACAGCAGAATACTACTTGAATTCTTCTGTTGACTGCATTGCTTATAAATTCCCATTTTATCCAATTGGAAATGCCACAAACAAATTCTCTGGTAATTTGAAAAAAAATAAAAATTTAAAATTATTAAAAAGTATAAAAATAAAAAATAGGGAAACTTGATGGACAAGGATATTCAATCCAAAATTTGTATATTGAAAATAAAACAGATTATGTGGCATTATTCTCATTTGGATCTTATGCAACAATAAAGAATATTTCTTTTATAGATGTGAATATTAAATCAAATGGGAGCTATATAGCAGTGATCATTGGATCTTGTTATAATTGCACGATTGATAATGTTATTTTGAATTCATCAAGCCCAATAAAAAACAATAATATAATCTCCACAGGATCATCTAATTCCTTTATAGGAGCATTTGTTGGATATTTTCAGTATTCATTCATATCTAATTCAATCATACAAAATACAATTGTAAATGGATCAAATTTAAATTCAGTGGGATCATTCTTTGGGTATATACATATTTAATAAATTTATATTTTTATCAAATTTTTATTTATTTGATTGAAACAGTTTTTCAACAAACATGAATATGAAGAATTGCCATAATCTGGGATTTCCAAATGATCCAACAAAAACATTGATGATTGGACATTCTTGTGTTGGTAAAAAAAAAATTATTCTTACGATCATTAATTCAAGAAAAAAAAATAAAAAATTTAGGAGGATTGGTGGGGTTGGATTTCAGTGGGTAATTATATTTGAAGAAATATTTTTTAAAAAGAGAATGAATATTAAATGAAAATTAGTGTGATAGTCAATTCAGGTGTGAGTAATGGTGTGTTAATGTCGAACTGCAGTAATTTGGGAGGTTTGGTAGGGAGTTCCAAAGATACTATTGTGGATCAATCCTATGTCAAACAAAGTGTCGAAATTATTGGTTTAACAGATTCTTTTTCTTCTGCAGGAGGAGTTTTTGGTGTTTATACAGTAGATTCATGTAAGAATTTTAATTTTTTTTTTTGATTTTATTGTTGATATTCATTTTATATTTATTTTTATTTATTCATTCTGTTTTAGTAAATCCGACAGTTTCAAATATATATTCAAGAGCATCTATTTATGGACATTCTAATCTTGGAGGATTAATCGGGTAAATATAAGAATGATTTTTTTTATGATTTTTACATTTTTATCAATTTTTTTTTCAAAAAAAAAAAAAAAAGACAATTTTCGGTCAATGACTCATCTTTCTTATTTACAATGAAAAACTCTTATTCCTCAAATATTATTGTTAATACAACAAATAATGGTGGTGGATATGGAGCAAGTATTGGCTCATTACCAGGAGTAAACTGTACTTTTCAAAGTGTTTATTACAACAATGAAATGAATATGTATGGGGCTTTTGGCAATGGAGGAGGTTGTGTTGATGGTTCAATTCCTCTTGGTTTGGATTGTGGTGAACTTTATAAATTCATTCTAACTATTTTTGATCAGAAAAATGTTTGGAAGGGAGATAATTTGTTAATGGGTTATTGATTTATTTCTTTTTTCGTATTTTTATTGTTTTCATTTTTTTTAGAAATACCTCAAACTTATGGGAATTGTAATTGTTCATCTGGTTGTCCAATATCTTCGACAGATATTCCTTCAACGATAACACCTTCTACAATATCACCTTCCACTTCTATTCCTTCAACAACAGCTCCATCAACAGTAATCCCTTCGACGATCACACCTTCTACTTCTATTCCATCAACTTTAATTACTTCAACGCCTTCAACTTCCTTGTTTTCTTCAACGATCACACCTTCAACAAATATCCCTTCTACTTCTGTTTCTTCAACAACCGCTCTATCAACAAATATTCCTTCAACGACGATTCCTTCTACAATATCTCCTTCAACAAATACTCCTTCAACTCTACCTCCAATTAGTTGTTTGTATAATGTTTCGAATTGTGAAAAATGTGGGTTGGGAAATGGTTTAAAAGTAAACACTTCTCAATTTGATATTTCTTGTGTTGAAACCAAATCAGGTTGGATTTATTCTTTTTCAAACAAATTCTCAAACACAACTTTGATAAATGAATCTTTCACTTTGAATTCAACAAGTTTGTTGATAATTGGAAATTTCAATCAATCTTCAACTTCAACCATTGTGGTTATCATTTCAGATTCAAACAAAAATGGAGCATTGAATGTCACTGGATGTGTTTCATTGGGAGGAAATTTGAGTTTGGTTTTGGATAAAAGACCTGAAAATGGAGAAACAGATATTTTATTGGTGACTTACAATTGTTCTCAAACATTGAGTGTAGATAATAACCAATTTTCTGTGAAACCAACATATGTGAACAATAAATGTGATAAAATTTCATCAACATTGAACAATCAACAAAATTCACTTTCTGTTTCTCTTTCAACAACACAAGGAAATTGTAAAGGTAAAAATTTTAAAAATATGTTTTTATCTTCAAAATTCAAAATTTCAATATTTTATAAATAAAATAGGAGGTATTTCGACAGGAGCAATTATTGGAATTGTTTTGGGAGTTGTTGGAGGAACATTGATTGTTATCATCATTGCTTCTATCATTATTTGGAGAAGAGATAAAATTTTTAATAAAGAAATGACAAATACCACAGAAATGGAAGAAAAACCAAGAAATTCTTGGAAGAATAATGAAGGACATCAAGAAAAAACAAAATGGAATGATTATCAAAATTAAATTATAATTTTATTATTTTTAAAAAAAAGGAAATTAAAATTTGTTATTAAAAATGATCGATAAAGGACCAAATCAGCATCAACAAATGATCATACAATCTGGGTAGAGTATCTCACCTTGGGATCTACAAAAAAATTTTCCAAGAATGTGATAAAATTTCCTCAAAAGAGACAAATAAAAATATAAATTTTTATATAAAATAAAAAATGAGTTTAAAGATTATTTATTTCCTTTTCTATTTGTCGTTATTGAATTTTTTTGATTTCCAAATTATCAAAATCAATAATTGTACGGATTTGCAGGCAATGTTGGTAANAACAATGTAAACAAAGGAGAAATTATTCAATTTTATTCTCAAACTCAATTTAAAATATCTCCAAATGTAAAGAATTCTGACTTTCAATATTTTGATGTGAAGATTTACAATGATCAAGGACAATTGTTAAAAGGACTTGGAAATTGGACAATGTTGATAAAAGTGGAATAAAACATTTATTATTTTTTTGAATAATATTAAATTATACAGTGGATTTCAAAATCTTCTTCTGCGGATGGAAAGTAGAAATTTTATTTTAAGCAGAAATATATATTTTTAATTTATACAGTGGATTTCAAAATCTTCTTCTGCGGATGGAAAGTGGAAGCCTTCTAAATGGGAAATTAAATTTGTTATTTATAGATTTTCATTTTTGGAATTTTAACTTTTAAATTCAGATTCTGAGGCATGGAAGTCAACTTCCATGTGAACTTGAATTTTTAAAAATTAATAAAAGATAAACTTACTAAAAAAATGTATGGGGTTCGAACCCGTGACCACCATTAACGACAGCTCATCTAAGGCCAGCTTTGCCACTAGCTACTTTACCTTTTATTTAATACATAAAAATTTCCTCACTTACAAAATGTCTATTTACAAATTGGTTGCTTTTGATTTTGAAAAAAATAAACAATATGAATTATGCCAAGCTGCATACATAGATCGCATTAAAGAGGAATGTAAAAATACCGCACTTTCTTTTGTACTGGAGAAAGAAGGGTACAATTATTTTAACCGCAAAAAGGTGGAAAATAAACATTTAATAAAAAAAGGATACGGGATGATTGAAAAGGAGAATGATTTTTATATTAAAATAACAATTTACTACAAACAACAAAATGGTTATTTATTTGCAGGCAAGTTGATAAAAATAATCCAATTTATTAGTGTTAAAATAAATAATTTAAAGCCGGAACCAAGACTGAAGGGATTTGAAGTCAAATATCTTTATGACCAAGTAATAGTTGAGTTGAAGCGCCAATTACAAAATAAAGAAACGGCTTTTAAGGCGGAACCAAAATTGAAGAGATTTGAAGTTAAACATCTTTATGATAAAGTAATGAATCAGTTAAATCGCGACATACAAGAAGCCGAGATGATGTTAAAGCCGGAAGAAAACTAAGTTAAAAGGGGGGTGTATAGCCGTCTATTGAAAAGGGATTTATCTAGAAAATACGACAAATAGGCGGATAAAAAAATGTCCGCCCCAACAACTCTCTTATTGTTCGGGGATCACCGTAAAACAGCTGTCAAAATCAATATTCAATGGACGGCTATAGGATTTTACTCTATCAAAAATTTAACTTGTTTTTTTTCTCCTTCTCTTTATAATTTATTTCCTAAATGTATAAATGACTCTCCTTCTTTTAGAATTAGTTCCTCTACTTTTTATGAAAAAAAAGATTCCCCTCCTCCCCATCCTGTCATTGTTGAGAGAGAAATAGTTTATAAAAACACAAGAGAACAAAGACTTTATGAATTTAAAATTGGTCATAATGAGAATCACCAAACCAGTTTTCTTTCAACAGATTCTCAAGACAAAGTTAGAGAGAACATCTTAGAAAAAGAAAAACAAAAAAGAAATGATGAACATTTGAAACAAAAAAAGTTAATAAATTTTCTTCTTGTTCTCATTGTTCTTCTATTAATAATTATAAATGGTATTTTGATTAAAAAATATTAACATTTTATTTTTTGTAAAGTTTTTTTGAAAAAAAAAAAAAGAAAATAGAAACAAAAAGATCAAATTTTCAAAAACATTTAACATTGACAACTTCGGGTCCATGTTCTTCGTATTCTTTTTCACTGATACATAATTCTTTGAAATTAGGAAGAGAAGCAAGAATTGAACCTCCAATCCAAGTTGAATACTTTCTTTCAGGAGGTGCAACAACTTTGATATTTTTTGTTGAAGGTGAGAGGAGATTCAATTCTTTTTCGATTCTACCTTTTAATCCATCAAACATGGTAGAACCACCTGAAAGAACAACATTTCCAAACATTTCTTTTCGAATATCAACTTCACATCTCATCAAAGAATCATAAATCATTTGATGAACACCTGGCGAATCCATTCCAAGCAATGATGGTTGAAAAAGAACTTCAGGACATCGAAACCCACAATCTTTTATTGAAAAAACATTACCATCGGGAAGTTCGTAACAGAATTTTCTTTCGAAAGGAGATATAGACTGAAAAGCAATCTTTTCTTTTTCAAAATCCAAACAGACAAAACAAAGTTTTTCTTTTATTTCTCTCACCATTTCTCTTTCTGAGCTTGTAGTGAAAGATAATCCTTTAATTTCATTTAAAATCTTCATCAAATAATCTGTAATAATTTCTCCAGAAAGATCAGAGTCAATAATTGCATTTGAAATTGAATTTCCTTTGTAAATGGGAACAACATTTGAAAATCCATCTCCAGATTCAAAAACGATCCCTGTTGTATTTCCAGAAGAATAAAGAGAAAGTACTGCTGGAACAGAAAGATGGATAGAAGGTATTTTGAATGTTTCAAACATTATTTCTGTTGTTTTTTCTCTGTTTACTTTTGGATTCAATGGTGATTCTGTTAAAAGAACTGCTTGTTTTTCTGGATCAATTCTCAATTCATTTTGAAAGGTATAATTCCAGATATGTTCCATATCCTCCCAATTTGTAACTATTCCTTTTTTTATTGGATGATTTATTGTTAATATCCCTCTGTAATATTCATCTCCAATGTAACAATCTTTATTCCCCGTTCCAATCATCACTCCCATTCTATTTGGTCTTCCTACTTTTGTTGGAAATACTGCTTTTGGTGCATCATCCCTGCAAATCCTGCTTTGATCATTCCAGATCCATTATCTACAACCACCGCAATTACATCATCCATCATTGGCAATTAAAACCTTGCAATTTCTATTCAATTTTTTTTAAAGTTTAGAAGCAAAAAAAAAATTTCATTCTTTACGATTATCTTATACGATGAATTCATCCAATAAAACCATTATATTATTTTCTATTTGTTTATAACAGTTCAAATGATTGAATTTGAAAGATTGAAAATTAGAATCTTGAAAAAAAGAAAATAAAAAAAAATAGTTGAAAAACTTCATTTAAAAAAAACTTTTAGATGAGCTTTGGTCAAGTTATTGTGGGTCCACCAGGTATTTCATTTTTTTCTGAAGGATATCATTCCAAATAATAATAGTGATATCCAAATATAGGTAGTGGAAAATCGACATATTGTGAAGGTATACAACATTTCTTGACACAATTAGGAAGGTAAAAATAATTAAAAGGGAAAAATATCAGAACCTTTAACAATAATCAATAACTAATCAATCAAATCAATCATTCACGATTCATTTTATCCAATTCACCATATATAATTCAGCTCTTTTATAAAATAAAAAAAATGTAGAAATGTGGTGGTTGTAAACCTAGATCCTGCGAATGAGAACGTGAGATACAAATGTGAAATAGATATTAACGATTTAATATGTGTAGAAGAAGTATCAAAAAACTTAGATTTGGGTCCAAATGGATCAATGGTTAAAAAAAAATTAAAAATTCAGTATTATCATTAAAAAAATATTAATTTATATTGAATAAAAATAAAAGATATATGCCATCGAATACCTCGAAAAAAACGAAGATTGGCTATTTGAAAAGTTGAAAGAAAAGAAGGGAAGTTATTTCCTGTTTGATTGCCCGGGACAGGTCGAGCTTTTCACTCACCACAATTCATACAAAAATATATTCAACAAACTAACACAAAACTATAATTACAGGGTACCTTCATTTAACTCTTTCAAAAAACTAAATTTTTTTAAAATATTTTACATTAAAAGTTGACAGCTGTCAATTTGGTCGACTCACATTATTGTGTAGAACCTTCTACTTTTATTTCCGCTTTATTAATGACCCTATCAACAATGTTACAACTTGGTAAAAAAAAAAAAATTTTCAAAAATAATTAAATTATAATAATAAAACTCCTTTGATAAATGATTAGAACTTCCTCACATTAATATTTTATCCAAAATTGATTTATTGAAGAAATATGGAAAACTAGGTAAACCAACACAGTTTTTTTATTCTTTTTATTTATTTTTGTTTTTTTAGATTTTAGTCTTGAGTTTTATACAGAGTTACTCAAACTTGATAAATTGCTAGATGTATTAAATAATGATGAGGAAACTCAAAAATATCACAGTATGAATAAAGTATTATGTGGTGTTATAGAAGGTAAAAAAAATAATCAAAAAAAATTGTTTAAATAAATTGTTTAACAAAAAAAAACAGATTTCTCGTTAATTTCTTTTCATACATTGAATATTCAAGACAAAGATAGTGTTTGGGAAATAACAAAAGCAATAGATAAGTCAAATGGTTACATTTTCACTAATACTGACTTTCAGAAAAGCAAAATCAATCCTCTTCTCGTCACTACCAATGAGGCTCAGTTTCAATATTTCAAGACTGGTGTTGTTCAAGAAAAATATATCGATGATGATCTTGAAAATGATAATGGAAAAGACAATTAAAAAGAAATTAATTTATTTAATTCAATTCTATCAATTACAATCTGGGAGTATCATAAAATTGATTTGATTCTAAAGAAATTTTCTTTATTTTTTTTTTTTTCATTTATCCAAACATTTATAAATCACAGACATATCTAACTTATTTATATAAAACTATTACAAGAATTTATTGTTCTTATTCTTTCAGAATCTCAAGAATCTTATTTTTGTTCTCTTTGATGAAAATCTTTTTGAGACACAAATAAAAAAAAAAAAAAAAAAAATGGAGAATGAAGAAGGAATGGAATCATCCAACTTTGAGAATATCTCTCCCTTTTCCAAATTATCTAGATATCCTACTTATGAGAAACAAATGATCCTCAGATTGCCTCCCAACATGGCTGATGAATTGAACGAATTGATCAAAACTCCCTTTGAACAATCCAAAAAAATAGATGTTCAATTTGTAGGTAATATGATCATAATACAATTACATCATAAGAATAGATGAGAATATTTGGAAATATTATAATTAACAGAATATTATTGACCCACTGAATATTGGAAAAGTCAAATATCAAAATTTATATACTCAAATAAAGAATATTTCCAATAAAATGAAAGAA
>JAMYWO010000016.1:197579-221100 GCA_024220525.1 Cochliopodium minus | reverse complement strand
AAAAAAATTTAATTTATCAAAAACATCCGCACAGAAAAAAGAAGGGCGATATTTATGTTCAAGGGAAAAGAATACCCAGCAGTACTCCTCGACACACCAACGATGACAGAAACATACAGAGTGATATCGGGCTACAGATACTTCAAGAGTGCCGATGTAGGACAGATCTTGAAGGTCTACGAGAAGGAGGAGGACATCGAGAAGGACACTTCTTTCAATCATTCTAATTATAAGCTGGAGAGCGGCCTTACCCCTTCCACCAAAAACATTGAGAATAGATACTACAAGAAACGAGGAAGAAGAGCCGTAATAATACTTTTTTTTTTTCATCAATATTTTTGAACTTTTTTTTTAAATAATTATTTTGGTTTTTGTTAATCAAAAAAAAAAAAAAAATTTTAGGAAATTTTGTAAATGTTGTCTTTTTTTTTTCAAACATTTTTTTCTTTTTTTTTAGTTTTATTTTCTATTATTTAAAATTTTAAAATTTCCTTTTGTATATTTTATTATAAAATTATTTTTATTTTTTTGAGATAATTTACATTATTGTTTTTTCGTATTTCAAAGATTTACTAAAAAAAATTTTTATTTTTATTTTTAGAGAATTAACTTTAGAGAAATCGAAAAACAATTTTTGAACATAGCGAACACTGGTATCCCTGATGATATAGAAGTATCAGAGATCACTCCCAAACAACTTGAGGAGATGGAGTTTGATGAAGGGTCCGTCCTCATCTTAGATGGAGAAGTGCGCAAAAAAAAAAAAAGAGACGTAAAAAAAAATAAAAAATAAAAAAAAAAAAAAAATAAAAAAAAATAAAAAATAAAAATAAAAAATAAAAATAAAAAAAAATAATTGAATAAATAGAATAAACCTCCTAAGAAATGGCGCAATGATTTTGGAAAATTTTTGGGATCTTGTAGATTTCCTGAAAAATCATTTTTTCCTTTTTTCAACTAATAAAAATTTGAATTAAAAAAAAATGAAATAGAAAGGAAAAAAAAATAAAATAAAAAATAAAAAAAAAATTATTACGAGATTGAAATGGAAGTTGACAGTGGAACCCAACTTGGTGTTGTCAGGTTTAGCCATGAATGTTGCTGAAATTTTTTCAATATCGGCAATACCTATATTAATTGAATAATAAAAAAAAATTGATTTAATATTGTAAATAAGGTAAAAGAATTTGCTTTTTATTTTGATCGAAATCTCTTTTTATTTTATTTTTCTATTCATTTTTTTTTTAATTTTTTATTTTTATTTTTTACTTTACATTTTAATTTTTTAATTTATAAATTAGATTTTTGTCTTTCTTATTTTTTCATTTTTTATTAATATTTTTTTATTTTTATATTTTTATTTTTTATTTTTTAATTTTTAAACTTGATCTTTCTTATTTTTTCATTTTTTATTAATCATTATTATTTTTTGTGATATTTTATTTTCTTTTTTCAAGAAATTATTTTAATTTTTAAACTTTTTTTTTAATTTTTTTAATTTTTACTTTTTAAGGTATGCTTGGAGAAAACAAGGTTGTCACAAGAGGAGAGAGGGTCAGAGTGGTGAATATCAAGTTGATATTGCCCTGGGAAATATTCCGCTCTGATTGATTCTACTTCCACTCCCATCTCTCTCAATGCCACTCTCACTCTTTTTAAATCATAAAAAAAAAATGTATAAAAAACTTTGAAATAAAAAATAAAATAAAAAAATAAAATAAAAATAAATCTAATCAAAAAAATAAAAAATAAAAAATAAAATAAAAAAATAAAATAAAAAATAAATCTAAT
This sequence comes from Cochliopodium minus, assembly GCA_024220525.1. NCBI lineage: Eukaryota > Discosea > Himatismenida > Cochliopodiidae > Cochliopodium > Cochliopodium minus. The sequence goes on along the minus strand of JAMYWO010000016.1, from coordinate 219,309 downwards.
CAAAAAAATAAAAAATAAAAAAGTAAAAAAAAAAATAAAAGTAACAAAAAAAAATTTTGAAAAATAAAATCAAATGAAATCAAATAAAATCAAATAAAATCAAATAAAATCAAACAAAATCAAATAAAAAAAATAAAATAATAAACGAAAATCTAAAAAAATTACTTCTTGTTGAATACTTCTTCTCTAGAAGAAGTAAGCACGTGTGATTCTTGTGGGTGATGGCCAACTGACTGCAAACCCCTGTAGCCCTTTTTGGCTGCCTCCTTATAAGAGCCATCGTAGAGGTAATACTCCTTTTTTTTTTTGGAAATTAAATTTTAATGTAAATAATTATAATTTTAATTTTTTTATATTTTATTTATTATTTCATCGAAATATGAATTTTTTTAATTTTTAATTACTATTTCTGTTGCTAGTTGTGATTCATATCCCATCTCTTTCGCCTTCTTGATCTGGCTTTTCAAGATCTCTCTGGGCATCTCGCTGATAGGCTCGCTGTCCTGCCCCAACACATCTGATAACACGATGGCGGTTTTGGGCTCCCAACTCAACAATCTGCCAGTGGCATAATCAGGTTTCAAAAGGAAATCAGACTGAATTATATCAAAAAAATATTAAAACAAATTAAATATGTTCCCAATGAAATTTTATTACTGTTTCAGATACTTTGAATCCTAAAAAATCAGATTTATTTCTTGTTGAATTTAATCAAATTTAATTCTCTTACCTGGATTTATCAACATATCTACGTGAACATTTGATAAATGACCTCCCATTGAACTGTTTCCATCTTTTCCTTTTTTGATCCAAAATGGAGCATCATATCTTTTTGATATTGGTGAAATATTAATATATATTAATTATTAATAATATTATTTTAAAATTTTGGCCACCTCTTTCCAACAATTCTTCCAACCAAATCTTTTGATAGTCATTAAATCAATATTTATTATTTTTTTCTATATTTTTACCAGAGGTGGCCACTATCACTGTATCAACTTGATTATCTCTCACCCTTTTAGATAAATTATCAAATGATGATATAATATGATTGGAGGGGATGTTGGTGCTATATAATCTTATTTTGCTTTTTAATTCAAATTTTCTCATTTTTTTTTATTTTCGATGTTTTAGGAGTTCTCCAACTTGTTTAAACAGATTTTTAATGATCTTCTTTTCAAAGAGAAAAATAAAAATTTTTGATAAACTGAAAATTAAATTTTGCCGCCTTTATTTTCCACAAAATTAAAATCGTTATTTAAATTTTAAATATAAAAAAAAAAAAGTCTTCTCCAAAATAATTGCTCAAAAATGAATAACAGTTTTATGTCGATAAATGATAGATTTAGAAAGGAAAGTAAAATTGGAAAAGGAACATATGGGGTTGTTTATAAAGCATTTGATTTGAAAACAAACAATTATATTGCATTAAAAAAAATCATTGTACATGGTGAAGAAGAAGGGATCCCTGCTACATCTCTCAGAGAAATTGCTCTTTTGAAAGAAGTATCCAAGCATAGAAATATCGTCAAATTAACTGATGTCATAAATGAAAATCATAAGCTCTATCTTGCTTTTGAATTTTTGGATAAAGATTTGAAGGGATTTATGAATTGTTGTCAAGGAATGATTCCAAAAGATCTCGTCAAGGTAATATAATTATTTATAAAATAACGGAATTTTAATATTAAATTTTTTTTCACTCTCAGAGCTATACTTATCAACTTTTACTCGGAATCTCATTTTGTCATATCCATAGAGTATTGGTAAGTTTTTTAAAAATTCCTGTTTATTTTTTTTTGACAATAAACAAATTCTTTTTCAACCAATAATAGCACAGAGATTTGAAACCACAAAACTTGTAAGAAAATTTTTTGATACCAAAACTAAATTAATCATTTTAATATAAGATTGATCGACAAGAATGGATTGCTCAAGATTGCAGATTTTGGTCTCGCAAGAGCATTTTCAATTCCACTTCCTGTATATACCCACGAAGTTGTCACCCTCTGGTACAGAGCACCTGAAGTGTTGATGGGACAAGAAAAATATTCTACACCTATCGATATGTGGTCCATCGGATGCATCTTTGCAGAAATGATCACCAAGATTCCTTTGTTTCCTGGAGACTGCGAAATTGATGAATTATACAAAATTTTTCAACTCTTGGGAACTCCTAGTAATGAAGTTTGGTCCAATGTTACTGACTTACCCGAATATAGACCTACCTTCCCTAAATGGAAAGCTAAACCTTTGGAAAGTGCTGTCACCGTTGAAGGAAATGTTTTGGTCGACAAGGAAGGACTTGACCTTTTGAAGCAATTGTTGATTTATGAGCCCTCAAAAAGAATCTCCGGTCGCAGATCTTTGGAACATCCTTACTTCAACAGTGTAGACAAATCTCTTTATCATCTATTCTGAATTCATTAATTTTGATTTGGAATCAAGAAGAAATAAATAAATAAAAAAATTTTTGAAAATACATTTCGATATTCCCGGTTCATATTCGTCTTATTTATATTTATTTTTTTTCCTTCAAATCAAATAAATACGAAATGTGTATAATTTTGATCAAATTAGCTTTATAGATTAATATTTGAAATTAAGAAAGATATTTTTCATACACAAAAATAAGAATTTATAAATAATAAATTTTTTTAAAAAAAAAAAATTAAAGAATGAAATTCATCATTTGCCTTTTTTTGATTTTCGCAATTGCATTCGCAGCACCAATTTTCCGTGATGGTAAAGTACAAGATGATTCCAAAGTACCTGCATACAATCCAAGACTCGTTGATTTGATCAACAAAAAAAAAACTTCATGGACTGCAGAAAACCACGATGTAAAGAAATTTCAATAGAAAAATATTATTTAGGCTAAAAAAATATATATATTTTTAAAAGATGTGGAAAGGAAAGACTATGAAACAAGTTAAAAGACTCATGGGATCTCATTTGTTCACCAGAACCAACGAACCATCTATTACCTTTACTGAAGAACAAATCAAAGCAACCCCAACTACCTTTGATTCCAGATCTGCATGGCCAAGATGTACCACCATTGGAACCATTCTCAATCAAGCTGAGTAAAAAAAAAAAATTTTCTTATATTTCATGACAAAATGATTACTTTTAAAGATGTGGAAGTTGCTGGGCTTTTGGAGCTATTGAATCCATTACTGATAGATTCTGTATTAATTCCAATGCTAGTGTTATCATTGAATTGTCCGAAATGGATTTAGTAACCTGTGATTCTGAACAAGGAGGATGTGAAGGTATATAAAAAAATTTATAACTCTCTTATTTATATCTCATTTTCTTTCCGTAAACAAAGGTGGTGATCCTTATTCTGCTTGGGTAAAAAAAAATTATATATTTGAAATAATTTTCTTTAGAATTTTCTTATAATTAATATAAAAATAATTAAACTTTGATTAGGGATGGGTGGAAAGAAATGGTATTGTATCTGCAGCATGTTCTCCATGTAATATTTCCTTTTTCATTTGAAATTTTCATTATCAAATTGAATCATAATTGCAATTTCTTTTCTAGATACCATTCCTACTTGCCCACCAGCTCAACAACCTTGCTTGAACTTTGTTCCAACTCCTTCTTGCGTCAAGAAATGCAACAACTCAGCCAACTATGATTCTGATAAGAAATATATCAGCGATCACTACTATGTTGGTAAGATTCCACAAAATTAACTTGTATTTATATAAATAAAACTTTGTGTGCATATTTAAATTGTATAATCTTGTTATAAAATTAATTCAACATTTTCTTTGAATTAGGACCTGAACAAGATAAAATCTGCACTGAAATTTTCACCCATGGACCTGTTGAAGGAGCATTTTCTGTTTATGAAGATTTCATTCACTATAAATCCGGAGTTTACCAACACACCTCTGGTGCATACTTGGGAGGACATGCTATCAAAATTATTGGTTATGGTACTGAAAACGATCTCCCATACTGGGAAGTTGCAAACTCATGGACCACCACTTGGGGAAACAAGGGTTTCTTTAAGATTTTGAGAGGTGCTAACGAATGTGGAATTGAAAGTGGAGTTGTTGGAGGTACCCCAAAACTTAAATAAATAGATTGTTTTCAATTAAAATATATTTCCCAAATTAATTTACTTTTTCATTTTGTGAAATCATTTTTTTACCGTTGAACAATAACAATTAAGGTGGAAAATTCAAAATTTATATTAATTCCAACTTTAAAATTATTAAAAAGAATAAACAAAACATTTTAATTAAATAATTCAAAATGGTTATCCATAGCGTATTAACACTATATTTTGTATTTTGCCTTCATCTTTTTTGTTATCACCGGCGTCAGTCTTTCTTGTCTGTTAGATTCGCAGAAACAGCACAAACAGACATTTCCAGTTTGTGGCAAATTTGTTTTTGAACACCATTTCCAACTAAAAGGATTGTATTAATTTAAAACATAAAATTTAATTGTTATTTACCAGCAACATCCAATTTCGCAAACTGATGCTCCTGCATGTTCCCCACAAATACAAAATTTTGCTACACAAGTTCCCATTATTTAATACTTTGTTATATATTTTTTTTAATTATTTTTTATTTATATTAATTTTAATTATTGAGATTTTATTGAGATGATTTCTAATTCAATCCATCTCTTTATTTTCTTTCCGTTTTATTATATAATTTGATTTTTAGTTCGAAATTTTATTTATTTTTATAAGTATCACTCAATGATTGAAGAAATGGTTTCAAAATTATTTAATTGATGTTATGTAAGTTTAAAAATATTTCAATGTTTGAAACAACAATGGAGACATCCTATTCAAAAACATCCTTTGGCTTCATGTTGCAATTATTGTTAATTTATCATTTTCATTCAGACTTTTGAACAATGAAGATGAATTGAAAAAGATTAAAAACAGATTTTTTTTTTCAATTCAAATACCGAGTTTATAGATAATTCATTTTTTCTAGAAAAATCAAGTCCAAAAAGTTCAAAAAGTTTAAATAATTAATATCTTAATAAATTTCACCGCCAAATGAAAAAAAATTTTAATAAATAACGCTTTATTTTTTTAATTTAATAAAATAATATAATTAAAAAAAAATCGAATGTTTGAACAATCAATTATTATTTTTTGAATATAAAAACTTTCTTGAAGAAATTAAAGTTATAATAGATGAAGAATATGAAGAAATTGATAAAAAGAAAAAGGAAAAGAGAAGAAATGAAATGATAAAAGAATGGAAAAAAAAATTAGAATGTTATAAACTAGATATGTTGGAGTTTCTTGAATCATTTGAGAAGAGTGATATAAGTGATGAAAAATCAGACAAAGATTATGAACAAAAAAGAGAAATATTAGAAATAGAGCTTAATGAGAAAAGAAAAAAAAGAGAAAGAAAACATCTTCTAAAAGAAGAAAAGGAAAGAGAGCTGGAAAAAGAAAAAGAAAGAGAAAGAGAAAGAGAAAGAGAAAGAGAAAGAGAAAGAGAAAGAGAAAGAGAAAGAGAAAGAGAAAGAGAAAGAGAGAAAGAGAGAAAGAGTTGAAAAAGAAATAAAGAGATTAGAAAAAGAAAAGAGAAGAGAAGAAAAAGAAAAAAAAAGAAGAGAAGAAAGTGAAAGAGAAGAAAGAGAAGAAAGAGAAAAAAAAAGAAGAGAAGAAAGAGAAGAAAGAGAAAAAAAAAGGGAAAAAGAAAGAGAAGAAAAAGAAAAAGAGAACATAAAAAAGAATTGAAAGAAAAATATGAAGAAAGTTTGTGGAAGGAAATTGAAAATTATGAAGAATCTAAAAGAAAACTTGAATTTAGAATCACACAAAACTTTAATTATGAAAAAGAAGGTTACGAAAAAATATTTGGAATCAAAATAGTGATATAATAATTTTGGGAGAGGACTTTCTTGTATTTTTAGAAATATTTGATAATTTTTGATATTATTAAAAAGAGTTTTTTGTATATCATATGGATTTACGAAGTCAATGTTTAAGAGAAATTCAATTTATTGGTGATAATGGTTTTAGGTTGGTGAATTTGTTAAATATTTATTCTGGCTCAATACTGGTAAGTTTGTTGATATAGTCAAATAAAAATATTAAATATTTATATTCAATGTTTAAATAGATAGACATTTGTCTTGATAAAAACTATTAAATTGTCTTCACCACTGTACAAATTAAATAGGTTTAGTTTCTTGAAATTAACTCAAGGAAATACTAGTATATTCAAAAATTTTATTTTACACAATATCAATTTTGATTATTGATAGGTACTCTAGTTGGAGGAACATTGATTTCTTCCAGTTCTTCTAACTCTTCGAGTTCCTCCAATTCTTCTTCCTCTTTTTTAACAGACTTTGGTTGTGGCAAAGGTTTTGAGTAGGTACTGGAACTTAGAAAGGGGAGATTACATTTTATACACTTTATATTTTGTTTGGATTGTTTTGTTGAGCACTTGGTGCAACTAACTGAATTGTTTGTTAATTGAGTTTTATTTTCCCCTAATTTTGGGTTACTTGAAGAGTTTACAGGAGTGAAAAAATAAATTGTTTTTCCATTTTTGGGAGAAGTGGGATTAGTACAGGGGGTGTTATTGTTGATGTTTTGGGATTTAGAAGATAAAATGTTGTTTTGGGATTTGGGAGAGAAAAGGGGATTAGAAGGATTGCTACTATTGTAGTGATTACTGTTGTAATTATTGTTATTATTCAAAGAAAGAGGAGGAAGAGAAGGGAGAGGATTAGAATGTTTGTTGAGATAAAGATTTGAATTATTATTATTATTATTGTAGTTATTATTATTAGAAGGATTATTGAGAGGTTGTAGATGATAAGTTTTAGATCCACCATTGCTGTTGTTTAGATTAGTATGAGAATTAAAATTATTGTTGGAATTATTTGGAAGAGGATTTGAAAATTTACTCATGTAGGGATTCTCATTTTTGTTACTGTTACTGTTGAGAGAAGGGTTTTGAAGGATGGGAGGAAGTTTGGTAGAAGAACCATTACTGTTTATGGGAGAATAATAAAATATTTTGGTACCTCCCAGAGTGGTTGTAGATGCATTGTAGTTTATGTTGTTGTGGTATGGATTATTATTGTTATTTTTATTATTTGTATTACCAGTGTTGGTACTTTTAATAGTGTTATTTGTGTTATTTACATTATTATTTAAAGTAGTAACATTGTTAGTGTTATTGTTTAATATAGTGTTGTTAGTGTTATTATTTAAAGTAGTAACATTGTTAGTGTTATTATTTAATATAGTGTTGTTAGTGTTATTATTTAAAGTAGTAACATTGTTAGTGTTATTATTTAATATAGTGTTGTTAGTGTTATTATTTAAAGTAGTAACATTGTTAGTGTTATTATTCGTATTTGTAGTATTTTTGGTTTTACTATCAGATTTGGTATTGTTCTTATTAATACCGTTGGTGCTATTAATAGAAGGATTTTTGGGACCATTATTGTTTATAGAAGAGTTATTATTATTTTTATTATTATTACTTTTATTATTATTAGTGTTATTATTATTATTACTTTTATTATTATTAGTGTTATTATTATTATTCTTATCAATGCCATTATTATTTTTATTTCTATTATTGTTCTTATTATTAGTATTATTTGTATTAGTAGTATTAGTATTAGGAGTAGAGATAGATGGAGTAAGGGTGGTAGATGGAGTAAGGGTGGTAGATGGAGTAACGATGTTAGAGGAAGTAAGGATGTTAGAGGAAGTGGGGGTAGGGGAGGGAGAAAGAGGGGAGGGAGAAGATTTGGGGAGGGGAGCGAGGATGGAAGAATGGGGATCATCAGGGTTGAGGGACTGAGCCAAATGTTGAATGGAAGCCAAAATAGAATTGAGTTCATGATCTCTGTCGAGATTGGAAGTGTCTTTGTGCAAATCATTTTCCATTTTCTGAACAAAAGTGTCAAATTGTTGATAATGAGAAAGATCCAATTCTTCTTTCTTTCCCTTTTCTTGAATAGACTTGATGAGACTGTCGACATCGTTGGTTTCTTTGGGTTGATAAGAAGGATCGAATTTTTTGATGTACTCTTCGTTGTGGTTGGAGGGGTTTTGATTTTGTTGGAAAAGAATTTTGGATTTGGGATTTTCTTCTTTTTTGTGCAAAAGTTTGTTGAGAGGACCTTTCCCCTTCTTCTCCTCCTTTCTCTTCTGCCTCTCCAAAAGTATCTGCTTCTGCTCATGTATGTCCTCTAAAAGGTCCTCCAAACCACCCTCACTGTCCATGATACCCGAGTCATCCAACTTGGAAGTGTCAAAACTGTTATTCGAGTCATAATTGTTCCTCACCACCCTGCTTATATTTTTGTTTGTCAAAGTAACATTGGAAGTGTTGGATGTATTGGATGTATTGGATGTATTGGATGTGTTGGATGTATTGGATGTATTGGATGTATTGGATGTGTTGGATGTATTGAATGTGTTGGATGTTTTGGGTGCATTTTTGTTAAGATTAGGAGAAGAATGGGTGGAATTGGAATTAGCATTATTTTTGAGAGAGTTGGGGTTGATGGGGAGGGCTTTGTTGTTATTGTTGCTGGAGAGTTGGAGGGGTTTTTTGGAGGGGTTTTTTTTTAGTTGATCCAAGTCTATAAAGTCGTTGTCTAACATTTCCAAGATGGAGTTCATTTGGAGGTACTGGTCGTTCCCCTTCTCTGTTAGTTGTTTGTCTAATTGGTTGTTTATGTTGTCCAAATTTTTTATTCTCTCTGAATCCTTTTTTTAATAAAAAAAATGATCAATTATCATTTAATAATTATTTAATGAATTTATTATTAAATTAAAAAAAATAAATTTAATTGAAAATTTAATGTTTTTTATGTTCATATTGATCTTGAAAATTTTTTACTATTTTAGAAGTGGTGTTGGTTGTAAAATTGGTGGTTTGAATTTCCTCGCTAAAAGTGATGTCCAACTCATTTGTGTTAACATCGAAATCGTACTTTTTATCTTGGGGCTGGTTTTGTTGTTGCTGTTGGTTTTGTTGTTGAAGCTGTTTTTTTCTGAGATTTTCCAACTCTCTTTCTTTGGAAGAATCCGATTCGATGAGAGAATCTAATTGTCCAGATTCTACTGTATAGAGGTCTTGCTTTGAGTCGGTATCCTTGAAATCTGAAATCAAATTGACCATCTCCCTCACCCCACTAAGAAATATTGATTCATTCTCATCATCAAGGTCATCCAGATCACTCGTCCTTATTCTGCGTGTAATCATCACATTATCAGTATTATAAGTATTATAGTTAGTATTATTGGTGTTATTATTATTGTTGGTGGTATTATTTGTGTTATTATTTGATTCAGGTATTTCATTTTCATTTTCAATTAACTCTTTTATTGCTCTCAAGGTATTTTCTCTCGAGGGGATAGGCTCATCATTGGTGATTTTGTTGAATGCTTCTTTGTTCATTTTCTCTCCATTCTCCTTTGCTTCATTGAGGAAATTGATCCACTGCGTTGCTATTTGTTCGCTTCTCATCTCTAATCGATAAGTGGAAGATGCATTATTGATGATTATCACTCCTGGATCTGATTTCCCAACAAAAAAGGCAGAATTTTCCAATGTCAAAGCATGTTTGGGATGATATGACTAAAATCAAGATTAAAATGGATGGAACTTTAAATTTTTGAATATTTCAAACCTTTGCATCATCTAAGAAAAAAATCATATTATATTTGATAAGCATGAAATTGGTTGAAATAGGAACATCTTCAGATGTCATTTTGTATTCTCCAGATGCATCAGTTTTCCCAATTGTAGAAACAAAATATTTATTATATTCAATAGTATCATTTGATTTATGGATTGCTTGATTGATTGAATGTATCCTATAAAGGATTCAAAAAGAATACATTATAATAATTGAAAATCAATTACCAAGACTCCATACTATTGAGATCTGGTGCTGCCAAATAAAAGATTTTTCTTGATGGATGAAATACTGACCAAATAAAGGCATTTGTACCTTTTTTAATAATTTCTATTTGAGTGTCATTGAGAGGAATCACTCCCAAGCATCTATTCTTTTTCTATAATAGGATTAATTTGAAAATATTTCAAGTATTGAAGAATTAAACCTCATCATTTCTATTCTTATAATAATACATAACATTATATCTTAATATGAACCATCTTTGCTTCCAATTTTTTCTGATATGCCCTTTTTTGATCAAATAACCTTGCTTCAATGGAGGGAAAGATATATTGTCCATTATTATTGAGGGTCTCAGTTTTGAATTGAAAGAAATTGTTTGCATCCAATCATTTCTTTCTTGTTCAGATGAACACGAGAGATAATAAGTTCTCTCATTTTGATTTTGGGGGATTATGGAAAGACAATGAGTTTTTTTACTTTTTCTGTCTGTCTGATCTGGGATTATAGTGGTATTATATAAATAAATTGTACCCAGGCTTTGAATAGACTAAAGATATATTATAATTTAAAAATATAAAATAAATATTCCTTTGATAATACATTATCTGATGTGTAATATGATAATTCAGAGCCTGTTAAAACAAAATATCTTTTTTTCCAATTAGTTCTATTTTGTCCTGTTTAAGAATAAAATTATATAAATATTTATAGAATGGTTTGATGAAAAATATATACCCTTTTTATAAAGGTATCCAGTTTTAACTGATTGATGCTCTTCCATTTATTCTGAATGAAAAAAGACAATTTTTTTTATATTAATTTCAATTTGGGAGATACTGTTAATTTGATGAAATGGACTTTTAATTAAAATTTAAGAGATAATTTTTTACCCCTTTTATTCCAAGGGTGATTTTGAAAAAATTGAAAATTTTGATATGTGGATGAATTCGTTTGTCATTTTCTGGAATTCCTTTATCAAAATACAAATCAAGATCTGAATAACCAACAATGGATGTTTTATCAAATAAATTCTCCAATGGAACCCAAATCAATTTATTTTTTTCTTCATTTTTTTGATCTGAGAGAATAAAATTTGGAACTTTCAAAAGGAAGCATCCATATTTTCCCGAAGCATTCCATATGATATCTTTGGAAAGATTTGAATCCAAGTAATTATTTTGATCTTTTAATATATCTTTATATATTTCATTTGTTTCTTCCATAAATTCTCTGATTGCTGTCAATTCTATTGATACATCACTTTCTTCTCTCTTTCTTTTAGGATTTGAATTAAATGAAATAAATTGAATGCTCAAATATTTTTTACCCTCCAAATTCACTAAATACATTATCTCTTCCTCTATATTCTGATCCTATTTTAAATAATAATTCATTCTTGTTTTGATTTTGAAAAAAAAAGATTACCCAATAAAACAAATGATTTGTTATTCTTGAAGCAAAAGGGTATTATTCCAGCGGCTTTATAATAATTCTTTATCATTGAGGGTATATTCTTTCTCTTGTAGATACCACTTTGGGGTAATTCTTAATTTCTTCAAAATTATCAAAAATTATCATTTAATTTCAATTCACTAACCATAAACACTTATTTTTTTGATTTTCCAATCTGGGATTTGATTTTCATTTAATTTCATACAATAATTTCTTATTTTGTTCGAGAAAATTGGTTTGTTTTCTAAAATCTTTATCATTTTTTTTTTTTTTAATTAATCTTCAAATAAAAAAAAATTGCAAAGAATGGTTCACTCCTTTTCAGTTCATTTTATTTTTTGATTATTTATTAATATTAGAGCTCTTATATTCACAATGCTGGGTCATACTTTTTGAATGAAGATAAAAGTTCAAATTTTAAGGTTCAATTGAAAATTCTTTTAAAAATTCAAGTTTATATTTTCTAAAGGGACATAATTCATATGGTAAAATATTACAATGAAAAGTTATTTTGAATATGAGTTAATCAATTCATTTTAGGCCACATGAGTTTTTCTGAAAATAGGTCTTTTTTTTGCTTATTTCATAAAATAAACAAATTTCAAATTGTTAATTCACCCTTAGAAAAATCACTTCAATTTCAGGAGGATATCAATTCACTGTAATTCACGTAAGACATTTAACAATCTAAATAAATCATAAAGAATAAACAATAATCTAAAATAATATTCGTCATCTAGACCACTGAAAACAAGTACTATTACAAGGGAGTCTCATCTCAAGAAGAAAAGGAATTAAAAGCATTAGAGGGGATTATTCCAAAAAAAATGGTAGGGAGTTGGTCCTTCTTTGTTCTGTTATCTGAAGACGGAAAAGCATACAGAGTAAACCAAATAGCGAATGGTTTTTATTTTTACCTTTTTTCTTGATAATTTTAGAATTTTTTTTTGGAAAATAAATTTAAATAGAAGATCTAAATGTTTTGAGTGAGGAAAAAGGAGATTTATCACAAAAGTTAATTTATTTTTTTTAAAAAAAACTTTTTTTCTTATGTTCATAAATCATTTCCCTTCGTTAGAATTCTTGTTGAAGCTCCTGAACCCATTGTCGATATTAGCACTGGTGGTATTATTTCACTTAGTTTGTTTAGAGAATTCATTATATCTTTTTCATTTTTAATCCTATTTTTTTTTTTTTTTATAATTGTAGATTATTATGTTGTGTATGTTGGAGAGGTAAATTTTCTTGTTGAATTTTATTTTAATTATTTAACAAAAAAATAATGAAGAGTGGGAAAGTTTATGGAGAAGGTGGTAATGAGGTTATATATCTTTCAAAAAAAACAATTTGAATTTTTATTTTTTTTTATTTTATATTTCTTATTTTTTATTTTTTATTTATTTTTTGGGAAATTAGTTAGGAAATAAAGACAATGATACAACTTTTGGTCCATTGATTAGTATTCCTAACAACATCAAAATTAGAAAAGTAGCTGCAGGTTGGAAACATTGTCTCTACCTCTCCGATTCGTAATTATATTTTTTTTTAAAAAATAAAAAAAAACAAAAATTTTCTTAAAAAAAATTTAAAATTTATTCGTTCAAATTAGGGGAAAAGGTTTTCTTTCAAAAAATTCACACTTTTTTAAAATAATTATTTTGTTAGTTTATCATACAGGGACCAATGAAGAAGGTTTATTATTTTTTTATATTTTTTATATTTTAAAATATTAAATATGATTCATTATAAGGGCAACTAGCTGGGTTCAAGAGAACAGGTGAATTTACGCATATTCCAATTAGAGAATTTATTGAAGACATAGCTTGTAACTTTATTTGCATTTTATCAATTTTCTTAATTTTCTAAATTTACATTAATTTAAATTTAAATTTTTATTTATTAATTTTTTTTTTCTCCTTAATTTTATTAATTTTAATTTTAATTTTAATTTTAATTTTATTAATTTTAATTTATTAATTTTAATTTTAATTTTATTAATTCAAATTTTATTAATTCAAATTTTATTAATTCAAATCAAATTTTATTAATTTTAATTTTATTAATTTTAATTTTAATTTTAAATTTAATTTATTAATTTATTAATTTTAATTTTAATTTTAATTTTAATTTTCTAAATTTACATTAATTTTTTTTTTCTCATTAATTTTTTTTTTCTCATTAATTTTAATTTTATTAATTTTAATTTTATTAATTTTAATTTTTATTTTAGTTTTATTAATTTTAATTTTATTGATTTTAATTTGATTTAACTAAAAATAAAAGGCACTTATTATTCTTGTTTTGCAATAAGCAAAGAAAGAAAATTATATTGTTGGGCAAACACTACAAACCAAGAGTGTGGAATTGAAGGGAAAGCAAATTTGGTATTACATGGGTATTTCTTTCCCAAAAAAAAATTATTATTTTTCTAAATTTTTTTGACATAAGTGCTCATATGATATTTGGAGAGTTTGAAGTCGAAAAAGTTTTTTGCAGGTAACAAATGAAAATATTAATTAGATGATTGATATTTCCAATTTTATTTTAATTTTTTTTAAAAGTTACCAAAGCATTATTATCATGACGAAAAAAGGTTTTTCTTCTTTTTTTTTCTCCTAATTTTTTAAGAAGACTTTTACATTTATTCACAGGGGAATATTATGGCTGTGGAGATACTAATTTCAGTAATCAATTTATTATGAGCATTTCTTTCTTTTATTTTTTCTTTTTTAATTTACAGATCCTTTTGATGGTTACATTCCCAACATTTCTTTAAACATTATGAAACCTACAAAATTAAGTATCAAAGAAAATTGCTCACTAGCTTCTAATTATGATTTCTATGAATGGAGCAAAGAAAAACATTTCTTTTTTAGTCTTCCCGTTAAAAAGTTTGTTTCTACTTTCATGACTATCTTTTATCTTTTTAAGAAATCCAAAAGAATCATCATTCCAAAGCCTATTTTGATTATGATATTGGGATTTTCTCTTAACAGAAGATCGTTTAAATGATTATTTAAATTTTTCCTATTTTGAATTTCTAATAAACATCAAGTTGATCCTAAAAGAATTTGTAATAGAATCAATCTCAAAGGAGATTAAAATTTTCTCAAACAATAAAATTTAAAGCTGATTTTTTCAAATTAAAAAAAAAAAAAAAATTTGGGATATCTTCGATTTTAGAAAATAATCTCAATCCATGGAAAATAATGATTATGAACAACAAAATCAATTTCCTCAATCTCCTCCATTATTCTTTCTTCCAGATACTCTTCTTCAGATAAATTTTACAGAATTGCCTATAACTACCACTTTGGATAATCCAAAAAGCTTGCCTTTCACAGAATATAGAAATACAAATTATCAAACAAAAACACAAACAATACATTATGATTCAATAGAACCATATAGAATCACTTTGGAAGATAATTGGAAAGATTTTGTGGAAAATAATGAAGGATTTGATCCTCCTAATTTTAAATATGAGGTTGTTCTATCATTTAAAAAACATTATAATCTTTTTTTACAATTTTAATTTTTAATTAGGAATTTGTGGAAAAGATTAAAACATTGGAATTTATGCAAATCAAACCCAAAATCTTTTCGAGAGCACTACCTTCTTTCGAAGCGGATTCTGTAATAATTTTTAAAAATTTGAATTTATTTGTTTAATTTTAGAGCTTTATTTTTGCATTTTTTATATTTCAGTTTGATGAATCAGAAAAAATAATATCAAATGATCAAATTGGAAAGAAATCAAATGAATCAATAAGATATTGCAATTTGAAAGATTATTATTTGGATAAAAAAGGAACAAAGGACTTTAATAAAATGGTTATATTTCAACACTTAAATAATTTCTTAAATTTAAAATCATTTTTCCAAAAATATAGATAAAAGGACTGATTAATCTTGAGGTATTAATATTAAATAATATCCCTTTGGTTGATGTTGGATCCACTTGGAAATTTGATAAGTTAGTTTATTTGGATTTAAGTAGAAATAAAATCTCAGGATCAACCAAATTATTGAAATTGCTCAAAAAAACACCAAAATTGGAGGAAATCAACATCACACTAAACAGATTCAAAAATATGGAACAAATTTTGGGAACTGTAACATTATAATTTTTTTTTTTTTGAATATCATCCTCAATTTATACCTCCTATTTCTTTATATTATTTGATATTTTAATACATCGATATATTTGTAGAGATAAAATTTTATTTTCATATTGAATTAAATATATCAAATTAATTAAATAATCTTTTTGAAATCAAAAGATAATAGCAATATGCCCCAATCTCCACATAATAAATACAATAAAAATAACAGCCGAACAGAGAGTACAAGCAATACAAAAATATGGATCAAAAAACAGAATACAACAAATTCCAAACATAAAATGGGATTGGATATTGTGCGAATATGAACCAATCTTCTCCATGAAAAAATGGGAACCAGGACTATTGAGGGAGGTTAATCTTTCAAATATGGGATTGAATGTCATTCACGTTGCTGTTTTAGAAAATTTGGAAGTTTTGAATTTGGAGAATAACAACATTTCCGTTGTTTTGGGTTCTGGTATGGCTCAGTGTGTGAAACTCCGTGTTGTCAATTTGAAGAAAAACAAAATTTCTCAGAAAGAAACTTTGAGAGAGTTTGGGTATGCTTGATTTCTTTTTCAACTATTTATTCATTTAAACTATTAATCTATTTCATTATTTAATTATTTAATCTTTTATATTTAAAATTTTATAAATTATAAAAATGTATAAATTTATAATTTAATAATTCTAAAAATCATATTAATGATAACTTAGATTGACCTTAAACTTGAAACAATTATTTTTGGATGGAAACGACGGGCTGATGAAACAAAAAGACTGGAGAAGCTTTGTGATTTTCACAACGAGAAACCTAAGAGGGGACAACCGAAGCAGCGGGATACTCGAACTGAACGGGGAGAGAGTGACACCAAAAGAAAGAGTGTTGGCAGTAGCAGCTCATTCAAAAGGAAAAGAAGCACTGAACCCACACGTAGTACATTGGGAATTATTAAAGATGGGGTATTTCGGAAGATCTCAGCTCAACGATTCTTCTTTCTCTGAAAAAACTACATACTGCATTTTACCTTGTAAAGAAATCTCGTACGTTGATCTTCTTTTCATGCCTTCTTTAACTTATTTGGATCTTTCTAATAATAACTTGTCTGATCTTCCTGGTTTGGATTCTCTTCTCAAGTTGGTAGAGTTGAATTTGTCTTTGAATCCTAGGTTGAAAGTAAAGTCTGTTTTAAACTCTCTCCACTCCACTTCTTTGCGCAACATCTCCCTTTTCACTTCTGAGACTGCTTCCAACTTTTCCAAAGATAATCTCAAATACCGCAAACTCGTTTTCAACAAACTTTTACTCACCAATCCTTATTTATCCTATTTGGGTAAACTTATTACATCTTTTATTTTTCACCATAATATATTTTTTTATTTCTTAATTTATTTTTTATTTTTTTATTCATTTAATTTTTTTTATTTTAGATTTATATTTATTTTTTTTTGGATTTATTTTTATTTTGTTTTTTTGGCATTTTTACATTTTTATCCATATAATTTTTTTATTATAGATTTATATTTTCTTTTTTGTTTAGATTTACTTTTATTTTGGTTTTTTTTTTAATGTTCAATTTGATTATTTTTTAAAAAGATGGAAAACCAATAAGTGTGCTTGAAAGAGTGGAAACAGTAAAGTTTAATTCAAGAAACGAAAAAGATGCAGAAGTGTACAGATTTAACCTTTCTGTCATTTTGCAAACAGTAGAAGCTTCTCAAACAAGATGTCTCCACCCTGACTACGTTGTACCTGGAAAACAATATGATTGTTCTTTCATCACTCATCTCACTTCAATGGCTGGTTATGGTCTCCTTTCTCCTTCTTCCGATTTCAGTAAAAAAAAAAAATCACTAAATATTTAAAATAAAAAAAATTATAAAAAATAAATAAAAATAAAAATAAAAAAAAATAAATAAAAATAAAAAAAACAATTTTATTTTTAAAGGTACTTTTGAAAACTTGGTTCAAATAAATCTGAGTAACAACAAATTGACGGATATTTTGGAAATTGGCCTTCAAAAACTCAAAAATTTGGAGATTCTTGATGTTTCTGATAATCTCATTAAAAACACAATGAAAAAGTTAGGCGCTTTCATTGATCTCTTTTCTAAAATAAAAGGTAAATCTTAAATTAAAAAAAAAATTTTAAAAATAATTAAAATAATTAAAATAATTAAAATAATTAAAATAATTAAAATAATTAAAATAATTAAAATAATTAAAANTATTTTTTATTTTTTATTTTTTATTTTTTATTTTTTATTTTTTATTCATTATTTTTTATTTTTTATTTTTTATTTTTATTTTTATTTTTTATTTTTATTTTTATTCTATTTTGAATTTATTTACACATTGATAAAATTCTCTCATTCTCCCATGTTTAATAGCTGGTGTATCTCTCCTATAAACTCTACCTTTTAACAAAAAATAAAAAAAAAATGATCATTGGAGATTTTTTTAAAAATAAAAATATTGGAATTTTGAAATAATATTAGAAAAAAAAAAATAAAATACAAATATTAAAATTAAAAAAATAAAATAAAATATAAAAAAAAATTAACAAATAAAATAAAAAATAAAAATAAAAATAAAAATTAAAATACAAAAAATAAATATATAATAAAAAAAATTAACAAATAAAATAAAATTAAAAAAAGTATTTACCAATTTGATATTTCTTGATGGAAACAATCCTATTTTCGGCAAGATAACGAGCAAAAGGTACAGTGAGATCATAACGCAAACAACAGGACTCTCCTCCCTCATGATCTGCCAAATCGAAAACGAGTTTTTGTTGTTCTCCATACTTCCCCATCAGCAGAGACTTTAGTTCGAACACAGGTGTTTCTATTCCCACTGCTCCGTGCATTTTGAAAATCTTTTTTATTTTTGAGAACATTTCTTCTCTTATTTTCGTTTCTACTTCGTTGTAATCTTTTGTTCCTCTTGGTGTTCTTAATGAGTTGTTTATGTTTTCATCTTTAAATTTTTTTTTTTTTATTTTATCAATATTATAATTGTTTTCTCTGAAAAAATTAAATTAAATTTTTTATATTTTCCAACCTTTATGTTCTATTGATTCATTTTTATTCATATATTTTTCATCATTTTTCAATATTTCTTTATTTGTGTTGATTTCTCTTTCCTTTTCGAATTTTTTTGTATTGCTTGAATATAATCTTTCATTTATCAAATTTGATTGAATGGTGGGCAATTTCACCCTTGCATATTCAAATTTATTATTATCTAGTTAATTGTAAAAGGTTAAAAAATTGAATTTATTAACGATCCAAATTATGATATTACAAGAAATGAATTTTCTGTTTAATATCTTGGATATCTTAAATGTTGATTTGAATTGTTTCATTTCCAATCAAATTTTTTATTTTTATTATTTTAGAATGGAAAAAAATTTGTTGATCAAAGGAGATTAGTCAAGATAATCATTCATCCCCTTCTTAGATCTATCCCTTTTATTCATACTTCTTGAATTTATTTTTGAATAAAAAAAAAATGAAAAAAGTAAGGACAACTCCCAACAAAGAATCAATCAAATCATCTCCTTCATCCAAATCATCTCCTCCATCAACTAAAACTTCCAAAAAGGGAGGAGCTTCGATTTGCACCAAATTGTTTATGGTGCTTGCGATCTTGATAGTTGGTCTCTCCATTNATTTTTATTTTTATTTTTATTTTTATTTTTATTTTTATTTTTATTTTTATTTTTATTTTTATTTTTATTTTTATATTATTTATTTAAAAAAAAAAAAGCCGTGTTTTATTATGAGAAGGCTGCATCTTACAATGAAACCAATTCATTGTTCAAATTGGCTAAAATCTTTGAAGGAGGTGATGGTGAAATTAAACAAGACATTCCAAAAGGTAAAAAAAAAATTATTGTTTAATTTTTAAATGTACAATTATTATTTAATTTTTTCATTAATAATAATTTTTTTTATTTTTTTTTTTAAAGCTATTACGCTTTTAGAAAGAGCTGCTGATCTTTTCCATGATGAAGCTAATCTTCAATTAGGGGAAATTTTTCACAATGGAAAGCACGGAATTTCTGTTGATTCTGATAAAGGTGAAAAAAAATAAAAAAATAAAAAAATAAAAAAATAAAAATAAAAATAAAAATAAAAAATTTAATTTTAATTTTTATTTTTTTACATGTAGCTATTGTTTATTATCAAAGAGTATTTGAGCATTCCACTGATGAACAATTCAAAACTTGGGCTTCAATAAGACTCCTCAGTATTAGTTTGCAGGGAATCGATTTGAATGAAGAAGAAATCGAAAAATGCGATATTTGTCAAAATTTTAAAAATAAAAAAAATTAATTCATTTTTGTAAATAAATATTTTTAATTATTTTTCGGATTTTTTGATGATCGTTTTGATTTCTTCAATCATTTTTTCTCTTGGAATCTCCTTCTGTTCCTTGTTCTTCAAATCTTTTATTTGAACAACTCCCTTTTCGATTTCGTCACCTCCAATGATGACAGCTGCTAACAACTCATTTTCGTCTGCATAAGAAAGTTGTCTTTTAATTTTTGGTTTTTCTTTCAACTTTTGATAAAAAAATAAAAAAAATATTTAAAATTAAATTAAAAAATAAAAAAAAAATAATATGATTTTTACCATAAATTCTGCACTTATTCCATTTTCCCATAATTCATTTATGATTTGCATTCTTTCTTTTAAACGACCATCCATGGAAGCTACATAAACTTGAGTGTAGCAAGGAATAACTTTTTTGTTTTCTGATTTAAACTTTTCCATCAAAATGGTGAAAATTCTCTCCACACCAACTGAGAAACCAACACAAGGAACCTTGTTATTCGACTCAAATATTTCTGTCAAGTTATCATATCTTCCTATTTTAAAATTTTTTATTTTTATTTTTATTTTTATTTCTTTATTTTTATTTATTTTTATTTCTTTATTTTTATTTCTTTCAATAAATTTTTTTATTTAAACCTCCGCCACCAATACTTCCAACACGTAATTCATTATCTGTGGAAACAGCTTCAAAAATCACTCCAGTATAATAATCCAAACCTAAATAAAAAAAAAATTTTTGGTCATTTTTTATTTTTGCTATTTTTATTTTTATTTATTTTATTTATTGTTTATTTTTTTTTTTTTTTTATTTTTTTTATTTTTTTTTATTATTTACCTCTTGATAAGGAAAAATCAAATTCCAAATAATCCAAAACTGAAAAATAAGAGCAGTATTCAAATAAAAGTTTCATTTCCTTCAAAGTTTCTTCGCACAACAAATTTCCCTCCATCATTTTGCTTTCTTCTATCTTTTTCAAAAGTTCCAATGGTTTTCCTTAATGAACAAATAAAATTTTAAAAAGGAAAATTAAAAAAAGAAATAAATATAAATAAAGAAAAAAAACATAAAATAGAAATATAAATAAAATATAAATAATAAAATATAAAATTTAAATTATTTCTTAAATTTTTTCTTACCTTTCATTTCGACAAATGATTTTAGTTTATCAGCAATTTCTTCTTCCAACCCTAAAAAAAAATGAATAAATAAATAAATAAAAATGTTGAAAATTGAAAACTAAAAGTGAAAAAAAAATAAAAATTAATAAAAATAATCAAAGAAAAAAATACGAAGAAAACGAAAATGAAAATAAATGAAAATTGAAAGAAAATGCAAAAAATTTAAAAATAAATGTAATTTAAAAAGTTAAAAAAATAAATAAAATTTAAAAATATGAATAAAATTTAAAAAAATATTAAAAAAATATTAAAAAAATATAAAAAAATATGTAAATATTAACCTTTCTCATTAACCATTTCACCTTTTACAATCAACCAATCAACTTTGTCAAGCTTATCAATAGCACCACAAACACCCAAAAACAAATGCTTGGGGACCCCACAGATCTCGAAAATCCCCTCCAACAGTTTTCTGTGATTCACCTTCACTTTGAAGCTTCCCACCTCCAAGTCTTTTAAACAACTGCATAATATTTTGAGGCATTCTGCGTCTGGAATCATTTTTCCATATTCTCCTGCTATGTCAAAATCCTTTTGATGAAAGATGAAAATTTTTTTATTTTTTATTTTTTTTATTTTCTCTTTTTTTTCTTTTTTCTTTTTTAAAATTTTTCTTTATATTTTTTTAATTTTAATTTATTTGAACTTTTTTTAATTTAATTTTATTTTTTATTTTTTATTTTTTTATTTTTATTTTTTATTTTTTATTTTTTATTTTTTATTTTTTATTTTTTATT
>JAMYWO010000016.1:184750-195363 GCA_024220525.1 Cochliopodium minus | reverse complement strand
GGGATAGTAAAAAAAAATAAAAAAATAAAAAAATAAATAAAAAATAAAAAAAAAAACAAAAATAAAAAATAAAAAAATTTTTAAATAAAAATAAAATTTTAAAATAAAAAAAAATAAATATTTTTTTATTTACTCATAAAATTTTGAATTTGAATACATAATAAAATTTGTTGAAATTGTTCATTTTTATCGTGTATTTTTGAGGTTTGATTAATTTAATCAAACCTCCCCTGTACATACAGAGTCTGATTTCCGATTTTTATCGCTCAATAAAAATCGACTTCAGGTTGATTAAAAAAAAAAACTATCTTTGACAAAAAAAAAAAAAAAATCAATATCTAATTCAAATCTAATCTAATATTTGAATTCAAAAAAATTAATTAAACATTATTAAAAAAAATTTAAAAAAAAAACTGGTTTTTAAAACTCTTTAATAGTAATGAACTTTTCTCCCATGAAAATGTCGAACTTGTTGGAAATAAAAATAGAAGAATCGATTTTCCCATCTTTATTATCGTTGTTAGGGATGTTGGAGGTGAAAGCCCTGTAGATCAGATCGTACACTGAAAATTCATTGTTTAACTTTCTTACAGGAGTAGATTTTCTAGAGTAAGAAAAAACCAAATAGAGTTGTTCTTCTATTCCTTTTAAATAAAAAAAAATTACAAAATCAAAAATAAATAATAAAATAATAATAATATTAAAAAAATTAAAAAAATATTATTTTTTTTTACCCAAATCTTGAAAAAATTTGTTGTAAATATCGTTGTACTCATTAGTCTCAGAAGCTTTGAACAAAACATCTTCTGCAGTGGACTTTGAAAAAAAGGATATTTTTTCATCCAACTTTGAAACAGCAAAAATACAAGCAGTGTTTTTACTTTTAGCAGTGTCATACAATTTTTTGAAAATGTTATAACTTCCTTCCTTTAAAAAAAATATAAAAATGAAAAAATAAGTTTAATATGATAATTTTACTAATTTAAATTCCAAAAAAATAACGGTTTACGTTTGGAGATAACAAGAAAATGATCAAATCAATTTTTCTTTGGTAATCTTCAGGCAAATTTTTGTTTATTTCGCTGAATTTGGTTCCTTCTGGCACACGTCCTTCTAACATGCATTGCCATTTGTCTTGGTAGTCTGATTTGGTTTCTACTTCTGAGAACCCTTGGGTGTCCCATATTGTAAGGTAGTCATCAAAAAAATGGTATCCTTTGTAAACTTTTGTTGTCTTTGAAACAAATGAAAAATAAAAATTAAGAAAATATAAATTTTGGAAAATATAAATTGTAATTATAATTTCTCAAGAATATTTTTTTTTTCCCTTTTAATATTTGGGATAATAAGCAGTAGTATATAATTAAGAATATCTTACTTGTTCTATTGTATTTGTCTTGGCTATCTCTAATTCGTTCACAAGTACAAATTTTTCATCATGTATAGTTTTCAATGTTCTAATAAAGCTTGATTTTCCAGCACCAGAATATCCAATCAAACAAACTATTTCATTTTTTTTTTTTGGGGATTATGTATTTAAATAATTGATAATTAATTTACTGTTCAAATGGTTCTTTTTTTCTTTAAGAGAACTCAATAATTCTTCCATTTTCTGTTTAATATTTTTTAGAGTTATTTCTTCCATTTTTTTTATTTTTTTTTTTTTTTGAAATCGATTCATAACATTTATAAAACTCATTCAAACCATTTTCATAAGGGTGGATTGAAAGAATAAATCGATTCATAACATTTGAATGGTGAATAAAAAGGTATAAATATTTTATTGAATGGAGGGGGGATCAAAATTTAATACATTCCCTTCTTTCTTGAGCTCATATTCTTTCTGTTGTGTGTTTTCTTTCTTCTGGTGTAAGCATTCTTAGGCTGATTATTATGAGACTTGTTGGGATCATTAGGATCATTGGGGGTGTTGCCCTCCTGGATCGGAGTGTTGGGATTGACATCTTCATCACTCTCATCATCGCTCTCATCAGTCTCAGATGGATCGATAGAATACTGTTCATTGACACCATCACCATCAGTACCAATCTCATCGAAATCATCATCGTAATTATCTGCATACTTTTTGACCCATTTGACGTGAGATTTATCATTGAGCAAATCCAGAAAGCTCTCTGCTTGTTTCTTGCCTTTATGTGCAATAATGTTGGTTCCATTGAGCTCCAATTGATCATACAAGTTGGAAGTGGAAAGCGAGAGGGAAGATACATCCTCGGAGGTCTCCTCATCCATGTCCTCCTTCCCACCGTCAAAAGCAGAAGAGGAATTGAACTTGCCCCTAGAACGAGGCATGTTACGGTTCAAATTTTCGAGAGAAAGATCGAGATTCTCATTCAACAAAGCATCAATAACAGTCTCCGAATTGAATTTGTAGAATTTCAAACATTCAAAGATGAATCCATCTCCCAACTTGGGAAAGAGACTCCTCACTTGATGGATCTGCTCATCCTCCTTGGATGATTCCTGCACCTTTTGCTTCTTTTGGGTGACCACCACAACAGAACTCTTCTCAGCGCTGTACAAAGAGATGATGTTGTAGATGTGATCGATCTTGCCCTTGAGATGATTCCCCTTCGAAAAGAACGTATCGATCTTTTTCTTCAGATTGTATTTTTTGTGGTAAGTGATGAGAAGTGAATCCTCGCCATACATCGTCTGATCCATCTTCTCCAATACATTCAAAAAATGTTGGGCAGATTGAGGATTGAATTCGTTGGAGAAATTGTAGACACTATTGAAGTAACATTCTTCCAAGACATCGTTAAAAAGTTTCACTACTAGCCTTTGCATCATCCCTGTCTTTTCCTTCAATGGGCAGACGGGTATCCAGTTGGTATATATGTTCACTAATAGATCGACGAACTGATTGGCCTTTTGGAAGACGGAACTTGCTCTGGGGAACATATCCAAGAAGCAACTGATTGATGCGAGGAAATCCAACAAATAGATGAAGGCCTCTTCTTGGAGATTCTTGTCATCCTTCTTTAATTTGCAATCTGAATTCAATTTGTTGAGAATCTTCTTGAAATTTGGAATCACTTTGGCCAATTGTTCCCAATTATTCTGATTTATCTTGAATTGATAGGCTATCATATCTTTCACTGCTCTTGCGTTTGCATTGCTATATAATACAGAGATATCGAATAACATTGGAATTGAAAACAATTTGCTTTCCTTCAAAAAATTATTGTAGTAGAGAAGGGTCATAAAGTTTTCTTTATCCTCAGTATTTGTTGATATCCTCAATATAGTTTTAAATATTCTTTCAAATAATAATGCTTGTGGTTCTTTTTCTTTCAATGGTTGGAAATTTGATTCGTATGATCTAGAATGGGATTTTTCAAAAGAAATTATATTTTTAGTGCTCAATATATGTTGTATACCTTGTTTTATATCTTAAATATGAATCTATTGACATCCAAATACTCTTTTCTTTTATTATAAAGGACCAGAATACATGATATTCTTCTGTTAATAGTTGTGAGAATGCTTCATTCAATATTTTTACTATTTCGATTGATTCTTTGTTATTTTGATTATCTTTGGGGAAAAATGGAACAAATAGCTTTTTCTTTTTATCATCTATCCAATGATCGCTTATTTTAGGTATCTTTTTTATAACTTGTTCTTTTTTATTGTTTTTTGTTTCCAATGTGATTATCTCTTTTTGATCTTCATCAATAGGGAAGAATTTGGGAATCTCCTTCTATAATTTCAAAAAAATAATATTCGATAAAATTTTCTTTTGGAAATAGGTGAATATCATTTTAAAGAATGAAACCTCTTTTTTGACATCTTTGTTCTTCATTTTTTTATAATTTATTTATAAAACGATAAAATCTTCATTTTTATTTTTATTTAAAATACTCATTAAAAAAATGTTTCTTGATAATTTCTCAAAACAATCATTGAAGAGGATCATTCTGAGATTTGAAAAATTATCAAGGGAAAGAAATATAATGACAAAGAAAAAAACTTTCTCCATCAAAATATTTAAAAAATTTTTGTTATTCCTCAAACAGACACGAATTATCTTTATATTGAAAGAAAAATAATTCTTAAGGATCGAGGTGATTGAAATGGTTTTTTAAACCAATTTGAATCTTTTTCATTTTTTTTTATTTTCAATTGGAAAAAGAATAAATATTGTTACAAAATGGTTAATCTTATTTATTACTGTGATTCATTCATTTTTCAAATTGGATTCAATCTTTGAGATATTTCGTTTAATAAGAGTGATATATTGTTGTTTTTAAATATCATATAAATAAAAAATTGGAATCTTGTTTGGGGATGAATGAAGTATTGAAACACAGTCTAGTGTATTGTGAAAAATGTTTCATAATCATAAAAATTGAAAAAAAAGAAAAGCATATCCAAAAGAAATGTGCCAAAGAAATTTGCTATTGTGTTGGAAAAAAATTTGGATGTGATCATCCTCAACAAATGAGGGAAGAAATTTTGATTCATCAAAAAGATTGTGAGAAATCCATCCTTTATATTGAAACCCAAAAAATAATTAAACAATTGAGAAAACATAATAAAGAATTGTTGGATGAGAATGAGAGATATAGAGAAAATGAAAAGAGATTTATCAAAGAAATAAAATTGAAAGAGATGATTATTTCTCTGAAAAAAAATGATGAACATATGGAAGGAATTGAAAGAGGGATTGGAAATGCAATTGTGAATAACAAAAAAAAGGAGAGAAAACTTTTGGAAAACATGAATGTAAAAATAACAATATTAAAAAATTAAAGGTATTAAAAATTATAGATAAAAATATATTTTTTATTTTATTTTTTTAAAAAAAGGAGTCAAGAATGAATATAATGAAGACTTTTTCGTATGCGAATCTGAACAAAGATTTGTGTAATCTAGTTTGTTCGTATTTGAAAATCCAATCAGTAGGAAGAATCTCAATAATCAATAAGCACTGGAACGAAAAGCTTAAAAACAGCAATGAAGTATGAAACAATTACAATTTTAATAATTTTTTTTTTTAAAAATTTTTTTTTTTGTTTTTTTTTAAGGTTTGGGAAAGATTAATTAAAGAAAAAAAGATTTATAATGAAAACAAAGGGAAAATTCTTCCAAGAGAATTGTAAAAATGGGTTTGTCACTTTTTTTTTTTTCTCTCCTCCTTTTTTTTCATTCAAATTACTTATATTTTTTTGAAATAGAATATTATGGATTGAAATTAATAAATTTGAGAGGATTAAAAAGTGATATATTAACATCTTTAATCGACAAAAGTCTTTACTTAATAGGTAATTTTTTTTTTTTTTTTTCATTTTCATTTTATTTTTTATTATTTTTTTTTATATTTAATTATTTTTTTATTTAATTATTTTTTTTCATAATATTTTATCTTTTTTAAATTTATTTTATTTTATTTTTTTAAAATATAGAAATAAACAGAAACACATCACTTGTGTATGAATCAATCAACAAAAACGAGGGTTTGGATACAATAAAGTTTTTGGTAGAGCACAAAGCTTTATTGAAAGCAAAAAATGAGTTAGACAACAAAAGAACACCTCTACTCAAAGAACTCCCCAAAATAAACTTCAACCCCGATCTAGTAAAATATTTAGTAGAAGGGAAATCAGACATAAATGGTGTGGATCAATCCGAGAATTCTCCACTTCTTTACGCTCTTCAAAATTCCAAAGTAGATTATGATTTAATTGAGTTTTTAGTGAATAAAAAATGTGATTTGGGTGCAGAAATAAAAATAACGAATCATTACTTCATATTTCTGTAATGAATGAGCAACTTGACCTTTGAAGTTGTTTATTGATACAAATCATTCTATATTTTGATGAAAATAAAAATATCAGATCATTGAAAAGTATGGATTGAATGAGAGTGAATATAAAAACGTTTAAACAAATAGTTTCTGAAAATTTTTTAAAATTTATAAAGCAAAAAAGTTCAGAAATAAAATTTAAATAAAAATTTTTGTTTTTCAATTTATTTTTGTTTTTGTTGAGAAATTCATAGACGACAGAAAAATCCTTTCCACAAAACCTTGTTGAGAAAGGAGATTGTAATTTGCAAAGAAGCAGAACCCAAAGGAATAGGTGCTTTGACAGAGTTGGCAGCGTTGACAGCAAACCAACATCTTTAGCCATCAAATCAACTCCAAAACCACCTGTTATTCAAAAACAAAAATTAAAAAAATTAAATTAAAAATTAAAAATTAAAAAATTAAAAAATTAAAAAATTAAAAATTAAAAAATTTTTAAAAAATTAAAATTAAAAAATTAAAAATTAAAATTAAAATTAAAAAAATTAAAAATTAAAATTAAAAATTAAATTAAAAATTAAAAAATTAAAAATTAAAAAATTAAAAATTAAAAAAAAAAATTAAAAATTAAAATTTTTTTTGCCTTCATATCCTCTTGATGATGGGACGTTTTGCATAACTCCAGGGACAGGGTTGTAAGTGTCCTTTGAATAACATCTAGCACTAGAGGTGTTGAAAATACCTAGTGACGAAGATTTATTTAATTTTTCATTTTTTTGTTTTATTATTATATTTTTATTTTTATCTTTTTATTTTTCATTTTATATGTTTGATCCATTTCCATAATTTTATATTTTTATATTTTATATTTTTATTTTTATTTTTATTTTTTTATTTTTATTTTTACATTTTTTATTTTTTTATTTTATTTTTTATTTTATTTTATTTTATTTTTCATATAATGTAATAATAAAACAAAATAATTTATTCATTATTTATTTTTTTATAATTTTTGTTTTTCATTTTTTTATTTTTTATTATTTTATTTTTTTATTTTTATTTTTATTTTTATTTTTTACCAGCCATGACCTTAGGATCCATACCAACTTGACACCCAAGTTATAAGCCTCAGAAACACCAGCCATGGAAATAGCGAGCATCATATTGTTGCAGATTTTGACGACTTGCCCGTTACCTGTACTTCCGCAGTACACGATGTTCTTCCCCATCTTTTCTAATATCAACTTTGCTTTTTCAAAGGTGGATTGTTCTCCTCCGATCATGAATGTCAATGTTCCTATTCATAAAAAATAAAAAAATATTAATAAAAAATAAAAATATAAATTGAAGAAACTAAAAATAAAAAATAAATTAAATAAAACAATTTTGAAATCATAAAAAATAATTTTAAAAATAAAAATTGAAAATAAAAAATAAAATATGAAAATATAAATATAAGTAAAAAAATAAAAATAAGTAAAATATAAACTTTTTTAAAATCATAAAAATGAAATAAGAATGAAATAAAGACTTTTAATATAAAAAATTAAATATAATAAATAAAAAATAATAAAATAAAACAAAACAATTTTAAATTCATAAAATGAATATAAAATTAAAATATAAAAAAAAAAAAATAAATAAATAAAGAAATTAATAGAAAAAAAAAAAATTAAATTTAACAATCAAAAAAAATAATTGAAATAAAAATAAAATAAATTAAATTAAAAAAAAAAACCAGCGGTAGCTCCTCCAACACCACCGGAGACAGGAGCATCGATCATCTCGGAACCTTGTTGTTGTGCATATTTGGAGACTTCTCTTGCGACGTTAGGGTCGATGGTACTTGTGTCGATCAACAAAGCTGGTGATTTCAAGTTTTTCAAAATACCTTCTTCGCCTTTTAAAAACAAAAAAAAAATGAAAATTTAAAAATAAAATAAAAAATATTTCATTAAAAATATAAAAAATATTAAATGATAAATTAAAATTTTTAATTTTAAAATAAAATAAAAAATATTTAATTAAAAATATAAAAAATTAATTAATAAATAAAAAATAATAAATTAAAAATATTTAATTGAAAAATAATAATAAAAAATAATTAAAAATAATAAAAATTAAATTTAAACAACTATAAAAAGAATGAAAAATAGATAAAAAGAAAATAGTTAAATAAATTAAACAAAAATACAAAAAATGAACATGAATTAAATTTTAATGATTTATAATAATATTTCTCTGAAAAATGTATTTGAGATAAATTTTTTGGTTTTACCTGTATATACACTCAATACATGTGGGGATGATGGCAACATAGTGACGATTTTATCTACTTGTTGAGCAATTTCCTTTGGAGATTTGGCGCTCTTTCCTCCTACAGACACGAATCTATCCACAGTACCTTGATTCACATCAAATCCAACCACATTGTACCCTGCTTTGACCAAATTAGATGCCATAGGGAATCCCATGTTACCTAATCCAATGAATCCGATACTGTCTCCCAATTTCTTGTTGGTGGCTTTAAAAATAAAAAATTAATTTAATATAAAAAGGGGGATTTTTCAATTTTATGATCAAGCGAAGATATATGTCAATATCAATCGATATTTTTGTTCATATATTTATTATACTGGAAAAATAATAAAGAAAGATATTTGGAGATTCATTGAATGATTTTTATTTTACTCGAAAAAAATTTCTTGTTGAATATCTTGGATACTTTTTGTACTTTGAATTGTTTCATTTCTTTGTATGCTCTTTCTGAAAATATAAATATCAAATTTTTTTTTTATATTTTTTTTTAATAAATAATTTTCCATCTTGTTTAATCAAGAAGATCAATTACCAACACCATTTTGGATCTTTTGTTCCAAATTTTTCAGGTGTTATAAAAAAAAAAAAAGGAAAAAGGAATCTTTTGCAAATAAAAAAAAAACGGATTTTATAGTTCAAAAAAAGAAAAAATTCTTTTCCAAATGAATCAATCATTCGAATGCAATGAATGTGGTATAGAAAAATTTGAAAAAAACCATATTAAAGAAATTAATACGAAATAAATAATACCAAAACGATGTTGAACTTCAAGAAATATGAACAGAATGAATATGTTAAATTCTTTATATTCGTTATATTTTTCCAATTATTAAACATAAATAATCAAAAATGAAAAAATAAATTAATATTCCGCTAAATAAAATTCTTATAGGAGAAATGATGTTCATGAAAAACAATATGATACAGATAATGAAATCATTGCAACATTTCTCCACTAAAAATCAAATGTTGGGGGAAGAGATAGAAAAATGGAGGCAGAAAGCGGAGATTCTACAGCAAGAAAACACTAAACTCAAAAAAACAAACGAAAAGCTTCTCTCCGTCAAAAAGAACGAGGGATCATCTATAAACGCGAACACATCTATATCCACAAAGACATCTAATGTAAAAAAAGGAGATTCCAACACAAAAACTAAGAATGAGACGACAAAACAAGTGGATCCATCTGTGGATCCAAAAAACAAAGGTAGAAACTCGATTTATTATGATTTGATTTTATTTATTAATAAAATTTTTTTCAATAAAAACTTTAGATTTTATTTTTAACAAATTAATTTTTATATTAAATCTTTTGATTTCACGAAATTTTTTTTGGTTTTATTTGACATTTTTATAATTTTTGTTTTTTTAAAAAATTTTGATTTTATTTATTTTTTTTTCTCAAATAATTTTGTTTATTTTAAAATTTTTTTTATTTTAAAAAAAGATAGAAAAATTTTTTTGGCGATATTTGCAATTTTGGTTGCGTATGTATTTATTTCAAGAGGGGAGTTTTTCACAAAGAAGGAGGAGGAATCTGTTTTGGCGTTTAGACTGAGTTTTGGGATCAACATACCTTATGATGAAGAAAGGTCCAAACAAATATCTTTGAGGTTAAGAACCAAAAGTAAATTAGCTCAAGGTAAATATTTTTCTTTTGTCTTTTTAATAATATTACTTAATTTCATATTTCAAAAAATTTTCAATTTATTTTTTATTTGTATTAATAATTTTGATTAATAACATTTTTATTATAATAATTTTCATTCTTTTTAAATATTTTTTTTTGTAATTTTTTATAAATAATTTTATATTGTATTATTAATTATTTTGTATTATTTTTTATTGTATTAATTATTTTGTATTATTTTTTATTTTAAAGATTATTTACGAAATTTTTTATCTTTATTATTATTTTATTTTTATTATTTTTTATTTTTTATTTTTTATTTCTTATTTTTTATTTTTTATTTTTTATTTTTTATTTTTTATTTTTTCTTAAATTTTTTTAATTTTTAAACAATTTCTTGATTTTATTTTCATTTTTATTTTATTTTATTTTTGATTTCTTTTTTTTAAATTTTTTTTCAATTTTTTGAATATGTAGGAATGTTATATTACAACGGATGGTACGTAGAAGAAGACGAAAAAAAAGCATTAAAAATTTTCAAAGAATGCGTCGAAGCGGACAAAGAAATGAAGAACGAGGAGACTTCCTACTGCCTCGCCATGATGGGAGGCCTCCTCTTGGACACGGAGGAGGGCCGTGATTGTTTAAAGAGGGCCGCTCTTTTGAACAACCCTTTTGCTTTGGTTCGTTACGCCATTCATCACAAAGAGGGCAAACATGGTTGTCCCAAAGATTACAAAAAAGGTATATATATATTTTTTTCAATTTATTTTTATTTTGTTTTCTTAATTTTTTTTCAATTTATTTTTATTTTGTATTTTTATTTTTTATTTTTTATTTTTTATTTTTTATTTTTTATTTTTTATTTTTTATTTTTTATTTTTTATTTTT
>JAMYWO010000016.1:158020-171906 GCA_024220525.1 Cochliopodium minus | reverse complement strand
TTTGATGGAAATTCATTATTTTACCTTTTTGTTCTTCTGTTGTTTTGCTGAAAATTCTTTTGGTTATACATTTGATGATATGATCCAATAATGGATGCTTGGGTGAGAATGCAAAAGACCTTGATAAATTTTTCAAAGATAAAAGGTATCTAAATTAGAGTAAGTTTCATCTATTTTTACCATTGAGTTATTTGAACACCCCTATAGGTATGACACTTTCTATCTAAAAATAGATTTGTCAAAAATTTCATAATGAGATTGAATATATTTTGAATAATAGATGTTTATCAAAATGACAGCATTTTTTTTTGATCGAATTTTTTTGAGATAAAAATGGAAAAATCTTACTATTATGGTTGGTGCATTCAACTCCAATGATTGCAGTTGCATTTGGAAAGTTCTCTTTCCATATTCCATTCAAAGATTTCAAGCATATTGTATCGAGATCTGTTTAATAGTTTATAATTTGGATAAAAAGAAAATATGGAAAATAAAGGGCTGATGATCTACCTGAATAGAATCCTCCAAATTGAAATACTGCATAATATCGAAACATATCTGCAATTAATATTGGTAATGGCAAACCAAGAATAGCTTGTGATTCAGTTGGATAGTATTTTGGAAAAAATTCTTTGATATCCTCTTCCCACCACAGTTTATGGACATAATCTTGATTTTTGGAGATGAAAGAGAAGATTGAATCTTTGGCTGTTTGGGCACTGGTATGTATCATCCCATTCATTGTAACCTGATGAATAATTTTTGGTATTCCTTCAAATTTATCCTCTGAAGAAGATAAATTTTTATTGAGTGGATCATCCACTTTATTATCAAAAACATCAGGTGTATTATTTTGAGTTGCTTTATTATCAGTTTCATTATCTTTTATTGATTCAATATCATTGAGGGACATGTGATAACTGTTGTTGTGGACAATAGTTTCATTATTGATTTTGCAATCTGTATAGAAATTGGGAAGTGAAAACTTTGTCAAGTAAATTATCGGTACCAAAGCAATAATGGATATTGCCAATATAATAATCAATAACTTTTGATTCATTTTTTTTTTTTTTTTTTTTTTTGAAATTGAATCTTTTAAATTAATTCAATATTTAAAAAAAAATAGGGAAAGAGAGAAAACCCAGATATTTGGTCATTATGATTCTACAGATATTCATGGAGCCAATGATTGGGGTTTCCTCTGGAATATACTCCTTTAATATCTGATAGCATGTTCAAGGTAATGTGTAAATTGAAAGAATAGCATGTTTTCATTTATCAACTTTGGACGATCAGAGCTGATCCCTCTGCATTTGATGGTACAATCCTGCTGCACTATGGGGATATCCTTTAGGCAAGCAGTTGTATGTCT
This sequence comes from Cochliopodium minus, assembly GCA_024220525.1. Lineage (NCBI taxonomy): Eukaryota > Discosea > Himatismenida > Cochliopodiidae > Cochliopodium > Cochliopodium minus. Next base: position 170,534 of record JAMYWO010000016.1, on the reverse strand, counting down.
GTATCAGAGCAAGAGAATCGGTTATGAAGTGTTGTTATGGGAATTCATTTTGGCTAAATCTTTCTGCTCTTTGATTCTTAATAAAGTGGGGAGAAGTATTTGAATTATTCCAGTGGGGAATGATTTGAACTTCTTCATTTAAAAAAAATATATTAATTCAATTTAAAAACATCATTGAATAAAGACTTGATGATCTTCGTTTTTAAAAATTAGTTTTGTTTTTGATAAAATCTTTTGGCTTCTCCAATTTTAAGATTGTCTTTTCAAACAAATCTAAACTCTTCATCTGGAATCATTGACAAGTCATCAAACTAAAATAAATATTGCTTTTTAATATATGTACATCAAAAATTGATCAATTTTTCTTTCTCCATGTTCCCAGGAATAAATGCTTGATATAAGCATTCTCGTGATTAGAATTTCCGTATCCAACATTCCTGGTGTATAATTTCTGATCATTTCCAAAGTATACGAGGGGAAGAATCAATACATCCTTAAAGATGGTGGCTTTATCGAGGCTTCCCACTTCTTTGTTGAAATCAGTGACATATCCATTGTTTGTCAGATATTCTGAAGTGCAATCAGTGAAAGTGCCTGGACCAGACCATTCACCTGCATCCAATCCTGAATAATAAAAGAGAGTGGTGAGAAAAATGATAAATGGATCTCAATAATTCAAATATAAGAAAAAATATAACTTATATGGGAGTCAATTTGAAATATCAAAGAATATAGTTTTTGATGGAAATTCATTATTTTACCTTTTTGTTCTTCTGTTGTTTTGCTGAAAATTCTTTTGGTTATACATTTGATGATATGATCCAATAATGGATGCTTGGGTGAGAATGCAAAAGACCTTGATAAATTTTTCAAAGATAAAAGGTATCTAAATTAGAGTAAGTTTCATCTATTTTTACCATTGAGTTATTTGAACACCCCTATAGGTATGACACTTTCTATCTAAAAATAGATTTGTCAAAAATTTCATAATGAGATTGAATATATTTTGAATAATAGATGTTTATCAAAATGACAGCATTTTTTTTTGATCGAATTTTTTTGAGATAAAAATGGAAAAATCTTACTATTATGGTTGGTGCATTCAACTCCAATGATTGCAGTTGCATTTGGAAAGTTCTCTTTCCATATTCCATTCAAAGATTTCAAGCATATTGTATCGAGATCTGTTTAATAGTTTATAATTTGGATAAAAAGAAAATATGGAAAATAAAGGGCTGATGATCTACCTGAATAGAATCCTCCAAATTGAAATACTGCATAATATCGAAACATATCTGCAATTAATATTGGTAATGGCAAACCAAGAATAGCTTGTGATTCAGTTGGATAGTATTTTGGAAAAAATTCTTTGATATCCTCTTCCCACCACAGTTTATGGACATAATCTTGATTTTTGGAGATGAAAGAGAAGATTGAATCTTTGGCTGTTTGGGCACTGGTATGTATCATCCCATTCATTGTAACCTGATGAATAATTTTTGGTATTCCTTCAAATTTATCCTCTGAAGAAGATAAATTTTTATTGAGTGGATCATCCACTTTATTATCAAAAACATCAGGTGTATTATTTTGAGTTGCTTTATTATCAGTTTCATTATCTTTTATTGATTCAGTATCATTGAGGGACATGAGATTATTGTTGTTGTGGACAATAGTTTCATTATTGATTTTGCAATCTGTATAGAAATTGGGAAGTGAAAACTTTGTCAAGTAAATTATCGGTACCAACGCAATAATGGATATTGCCAATATAATAATCAATAACTTTTGATTCATTTTTTTTTTTTGGAAACTTCTTTTTAATATTCTTTTTTATCAAGTGTGCAATTTAATTATTTTTTAATCTTTTGAATTGATCTTCAGTCAAAGAAGTAGGTTTGTCTTTCCATTCAACTTCCTTTTCTTCATTTTTAAGCAAAAAACCAAACATTCTCCAAGTAGACAAACAAAACTGAGAATTATTAACATTTCGTAGTCTGAAGAACTGAAAAGGTTCATTAGAGTTAATTATCTGTTTTTCAAAACTTTCTATCGGGTATTTTTGGGTAAAAGAACATTTAATAGGACCTAACTCTTTCCAATGTTTTCCATTATGAGAGCCTTGGAGAGAAACAAAATAGTCTATGTAAGTATTATTGACTATTACTGAATGACATATGAATCTTTTTGTTTTCAAGTTGATTCCAAACCAACTTTTATCTTGGTATCCCACATCACAAGCTTTTTTTTTTTTTTGATTTAGTAAAGGTTTCATTTTAAAATTAGTTTTGGAAACAATTAAAGGGTTATTTTTTATTTACTTGTTGTTGTTCCACACATCACTCAATAATAATAAAAAAAAATTTAAATTTAAAAAAAAGGATTGGAGTTTATAATATTTGTTTTATACTTTTTGGGGCTCCATTAAAAATGATATTCATATCTGTATGTTCTCGCACCCATCCTCTATCAAGAATTCCATACCATCCATCAGGAGTGATAACTTCTATATTTGGATTATTGGGCCATAAATCAATTGTATTTCCATCAATTTGCTTCAATGATTCCAAAAAATCAGTTTGATGGAAATCAATAAAGTGATGTGAGAAATAATCTTTCACGATTCCTTTATTTTCTTTATTTGTTCTCATCAATCTTCCCAATGATTCATAATTAAGAAAGGAAAAGAGATGATATTTGACGAATCTAGGTAATTTATTCATCTTCTTTGTTTTTAAAATTAATTTCGATTTTTTTATTATATTTATATTATTTCGTTTCATATATTAAATTTGTTTTATTATTTATTTTTTAAATTATATAATTGATCTTCAGTCAAAGAAGAAGGTTTTTCTTTCCATTCAACATCCTTTTCTTCTTTTTTGAGCAAAAAACCAAACATTCTCCAAGTAGACAAACAAAACTGAAAATCATCAACATTTCGAAGTCTGAAGAATTGAAAAGGTTGATTTGAGTTGATTTTCTGTTTTTCAAAACAGTCTATTTTACATCCAACAGAATCGATTTGTTTCCAATCCTTTCCGTTATGAGAACCATCAAGATAAATCGAGTAGTCCTTGTAAGTGTTGTTGACTATTACTGAATGACAAATGAACCTTTTTGTTTTCAAGTTGATTCCAAACCAACTTTTTTCTTTATACTCCTCAGCCAAATCTTTTTTTTTTTTAGAAAAATATTAAAGCTTTCATTTTTTTTTTTTACCGTTTGTAGTTGCACACATCACTTTATAATAAATTGAAAATTTAAATTTGAAAAAAGGATTGGAGTTTATAATATTTGTTTTATACTTTTTGGAACCCCATTAAAAATGATATTCAAATCTGTATGTTCTCGCTCCCATGAACCTTTAAGAATTCCATACCATCCATTTGGTGTGGCAACTTCTATATTTGGATTATTGGGCCATAAATCAATTGTATTTCCATCAATTTGCTTCAATGATTCCAAAAAATCAGTTTGATGGAAATCAATAAAGTGATGTGAGAAATAATCTTTCACGATTCCTTTATTTTCTTTATTTGTTCTCATCAATCTTCCCAATGATTCATAATTAAGAAAGGAGAAGAGATGATATTTCACAAATTTGGGTAATTGATCCATTTACTTTTGGAGTTTCAAAATAAATTTCAATTTTTTATATTATATTTCCTTTAAATCAAAAAAATCAATGATTGATTTGTTGAAAGCAATTTTTGGAAGAAAAAAGATAAGAATGTGAATAAAGAGAAATATGAAAGAGTACTTTAATTGAAAAATTGTGGGAAATTTAACTGAAAGAAAAAATAAAAAAAAGAATGATAAAAAAAAAAAATTAGAAGCAAAAATAAGGCAATAATTCCTTTTGATAAAAAACACCATTTGATTTTAAAATGGATTCACCGATAGAAATAAAACAAGAATATAAATTTTGTTTGGATTGTGGAAAGAGAATAAAGATAGGGAGCCTCGAGAAACATACAAAGAAATCATGCCCAAAAATGATATGCGATTGTGTTGGAAAGAAATATGGATGCACACAAAATCAAGCAAGAAGAGAGGAAATATTGATACATCAATTGAATTGTGAGAAATCAAAGCTGTATTTCAAAAGGAAAGAAAAGATGCAACGTATAAAGACCGAAAATGAGAGATTGAGGCAGATAATAAAGAAAGAGAGAAATACCATCAATATGGGCGAAGAATGCCAAGATAATCTAAACAAGGAGATCCTATCACTCAAGGAGATCATAGATAATCTGATTCATGAAAACGATTCGCTGAAAAAAGAGATGGAATCATTGAAACAATACACAGAAGGGAAATACAACAAAAAGAAAGGAGATAAGAAAACGAAAAACAAAGAAAAGAGGTTTTCTTTGAGATCTGATACTTCTTCCTCGTCTTCTAAATCTAATTCCCCCAAATCCAATTCCAAAGATAATTCCCCTAAATCCTCTCCTAGAGAAATAAATTTCAACGTTATTCCCCAACCAAGTAATCATCAGTTCGATTTCGTAGAGGAGATACAAGAACAGCTCAAATGTGTAAGAACTTTCTTTTTGTATCTTTTTAATTGTTTATCTTTTCTTTTTATTTTCTTGTTGATTAGGTTGTAGTTGGTGATGGCACTGGTAATTAATTTTTTGAAATTGATTTATTTTAAAAAATCATTCATTTGTTAATTTTCTTTTTACATATCAAACTTTTTTAGAATTAATTTATTTTTAAAATTAATATGATCCCAAATAGTGGGCAAAACATCTCTCATATTGTCTTTTAATGAAAGCAAAGTAAGAACATTATTCAATTTTATTAGTCACGTTTATTAATAAAAACCTTCTCTCGAATAGTTTCCTGTTGAACATGTCCCCACCATTTTAGATGTAATAATCTGTTTTAATTGATTAATCGAATTTATTTTTTAAAATTTTAATTTAAAGAATTTTAGAAAAGATATCATTATTGACGGAAAAAAAATTAATTTATTAATATATGGTAAAAAAAAAAAAGAGGAAGAAACAAATTTTTAATAATTTTATTAATTAAAAACTCCATTTAAAAATTTTTAAAATTTTTTAAAGATACTGCTGGGCAAGAAGGTATGAAGAACTAATATTAATTTTTTCTTAATAATTAATTAAACAATTCATTTTTTAAACATAGAATATAAGAGATTAAGGGAGTTGTCTTATCCTGGTACGGATGTATTTATTTTATGTTATTCTACAATAAGTGTTGCTAGTTTTGAAAATATAAGAACCAAGGTATCTCACTTTATCGAAAATAAATTTAAATATTAATTTTTATTTTATTTTTCATTTCATTTTTATTTTTTTATTTTTATTTTTTTATTTTTGGATTTGGTAATAGTGGTATCCCGAAGTGAATCATAGCTGCCCTAATGCAAAAATAATTATTGTGGGAACCAAACAAGATTTAAAAGATAAAAATAAAAATTTGTATGATTGTCCAAAAGATAAAGGTTTATAAAATTTTTCAATTATTTTTAATTTTATTTTTTATTTTTTGATTTTTTTTTTTGTAGATATTGTCAAATTATCGGAAGAAATTGGTGCTTGTTGTCATTTAAAATGCTCTGCTTTGACTCAAGTTGGTACTCACGATGTTTTTAGTGAAACTGCTAAAGCTGCATTATCATCCATGTCACAGCACGAGATAGTGATCAAAAAGAAAGATCATTGTTTTATATTTTAAAAAAAAAAATTGCGCCAAAAAAAAAAAAAAAATTAAAAATTAAAAAATCGTTTATTTTATTTTATAAAAATGAGAGTTTTAATTGTAATTATTTCTTTAATCGCTCTTTCATTTGCTATAGATCCTCAACCTCCGATATTTCCTCCTAGATGGAGTAATTCTGCTAAATTTCAATTTTCTTTTTTAAATGGAACGAAATCTGCAGAAGGATACGTCAAACAGTATTGTGATTCTGTCTCTTTGAAATTTAGAGCTGATGATCTCTATTTTGCTGGTACTTTTTCTTCTATTTATGATTTTTTGATTGCTTCTACAACTATACAATGGTATGGAAGAATAGAAAATGGGTAAATTCATATGTATAAGAATCAAATAACAAGATAATTTAAAGATATTGTAAATAACTGAAAATATATTCCAAATTAGTAAAGATATTAAAAATCATTAAAATATTATTCTTAATCAAGAGATAAACCATCTAATAACTAATTTAACTATGTTTGCATAATCAAAAGAAAAAAAAATCTAATTCACAAACATAAAATTCAATATTAAATTTCAAACAGAAAAATAAATTGCAATGTCTACCCTGGCAAACCAACCATTTTAACGCAAAATTGGATTGCACAATTTTGTACCTATAATTCCACAGTTTACCATGGGGCTACCCAAGCATACAGATGGGATTGTAAAACAGATGTCACCAAATGGTTCTTGGACACATCAGTACCGCAGGGAATCCCCATCTATCAACACTTTTATCCTCAGCCTTTGTTCGAAAATATTGAACAAGATATTTGGTTTGATTCTTTCGTTGAACTTGATCAGATTGATCAATCCATTTTTGATCCTCCTCCTTCTTGGAATTGCCCTTCTAATTCCTCAAGAAAAATTTGAATTATATCACAAAAATAAAAAAATGATGGAAAGGGATATCCCTCAGAACATCTTTTCAATTATAGTTGCATTAAAATTATCACTTTGAAGATGAAACTTTTATTTGAAATCTTCTTTTTTGATATATTTTGAAAAAAAAACAAAGATGTTTTTTAAAGAAGACTCCTCAAATAATCATGAATAAAGAAATCTTCCAAACTATTTTTCTCCATTGATTGTACGTATTTGTTGAGTATGGTGACAATGAAGAAAAGATATTTATTTCAGTTATTTTTTCAGTTATTTGTTTAGATGACCAACATTGTAATGATTTATTCGGTATGGTGACTACACAGAATAGTCTGCTCAATTAAGAAACCTATTTAAAGAACAAACAATTGGAAAGTCATCTTGTTCAAAGTTTTGTAATGTTGTTGTCGTTCAACAAAAAAATTTGAATTTTAAAAAAAAAATGGAAAAAGGAACTCTCCAAAAAAAGAAATATCAAAATCTTATTGATAGAAGAGGTTTAACAGGTGCTATCAATAGGAATGAAGTAGAAAATGTTGAATTTATCCTCAAAAACGGCAAAAACAACGAGTATTACACTGATCTATATGACATAGGTGCTGATCCAAATAGAAAAGATCTCAATGGTAATACTAGCTCAGATGATCTCAAAAAGATAATTTAATTTTTCTTAATTTGACAAAAAATTTCAATTTAGGCAGATCTCCTTTCCATGAATGCTTTAGGTAAAACATAAAATAGAAAGAAGAAATTTTGGAGATCTTCATTTATTAATTATTCAATTTCCAAAATTTTTTCATCAAATTCAAAAGGGTAAAACAGATAAATTTCGATATAATCAAGTTGATTGTCGAAAATGGTGGAGATTTGAAGCAAGCAGGTACAACAAAAAAAAATAATAATTTTTTTTTTCTTTGAATGAAATCAAATGCAATAAAATTTGATTAGATTTTAGAAAGATATATCCTTCTCCATCTTCAATATACATCTATCCATTCAAAATTATAATTTTTTTTCGTTCATTTTTAATTTTTAATTTTAATTTTTAGATAATACCACAAAAAGAACACCTCTCCACTTTGCTTGTGCAGTTGCAAATGTAAACATAGAGATTGTTAAATTGTTGGTGGAAAAAGGATCCGATTTGGAACTTGCTGACAAAGATGGGTTCATTCCCATTCACGTCGCTTGCAACAACGAAAACATATCAGATGAAGTCATTCTCTACTTAGCAGAAAAAGGTAAAAATTATTATGAGGTTTTTTTTTATTAAATTATTTCAAAATTTTTCACGTTTTTAATTAATTTTTTAACATTAATTTTATTAATTAAAAACTTTCTGTTTGTATTTTCTTGACATTTATTCTCTTTTTTTTTGTTTTTTAAATAAATTTTTAAATTTAAATCTCTATTACGATTCTTTTAAATAAAAAATTATGAAATAATTATTTTTTCGTTGTTTTTTCATTGCTACTTACTTATTGTATTCGACTCATTTTAAATAATTTAATGCATCATTAATTTATTCAGGATCAAATATCAATTTGGGAGCTAGAGGATCTAGCGGAATCACCGCCTTTCTTTTGGCCTGCAAGAACAAAAGCGCCAAGCTGGTAGAAGGACTTTTGGACAAAGCGCAAATCAAGCAAACCGACTCTTTCGGGAATAGTCCTCTTCACTACGTCTGTTCACAAGAAAATGTCGACCAAGACAAAGTTTCTTTACTTTTGAAAAGCGGTGCTGTCATCAAATCTCTTAATTCTCAGTCTCAGTCTTCTTTTGATTTTATTTGCCAGAAAAAACTCAAGAACATTGCTGATCTTTTTTATGATCATGATACTGAGAATGATATCAAAGAGAAATACAAAAAATTTTTTGGGGATAGAAATTAAAACATAATTTTTTTTATTTTTTTTTTTTTCATTCAGAGAAATTCATATAAAAATAAAAAAGAAAAATAAAAAAAAATGGTCATTTTGATTTCTTCAATTTATGTTGCTATCAGCATCTATTTTCTCATTTATATCTATAGAACAAAAGAATTGGATGAGAAAGGATTAGAAAGATGGAACACATTCTTCACATATCTAAGAAAATTGAACCATATCCAGCAATTCATTAGCATCTCCACTGCTATTTTGAATTGTATTGGAGTATTTACACCTTCTAGAAATCAATTGTTATTTATAATAGTTATTGGGACATTGGCAGAGATCAATATGTGGTTGGGTAAACAAAAATATGTTTACAGATTAATATACAATTTTATATCCAACAAATAGCAAAATGAAGAAATCAACAAAGATGATCAATCATTATATGTCACAACCCATTCAAGAAATAATTTCTTTTTAATATAAAATTAAATTTCATCCAAATTTCCACCATAATAATTCAAAATTAATTTTTCAAAATTAATCTTTCAAAAGGTCATCTATACATCTCAAAACCAGGAAGAAAACTGCCACTATGGTCAATGCCATCCTCCCTCGGGCCTCTCCTCCAAAAAAACAACACGCTAAACGCAACCCTCACACTAACAACAATATTCCTCCTAATACAATGTCTCTTCAACGAAAAGTATATTTTCATCACCGCCACGTTATTATTGCTCATCTCTTTCATTGACATGTGGAGATTGTTGTACATTCACTATTGGATCATCTCCTTGTACGCTTTTTGCTTTCCTGGTCTCCATTTGACTCTGGCTTTGACTTTTGGAAGTCTTTACTTTTATGCTGGTCTTTTCAAGATTCCTTCTAAAAATTTTTTCAAGTACACATGTCCCTTTGGTAATAAATTAACATTTTTTTTTTAACTTAAAATTTTTCAGAATTAATATTTTTTAAAATTAAGAATCAACATTTTTTAAAATTAATTTTTAAATTTTTATTTATATTAAAAAATTTTTTTACATTTTTTGTTTAGTTTTTGAAATCCCTTATTATTACATCACTAACGAAACATTGAGATTCATCTTTTGTTTAGGAGGCGTGATTACAGAAGCGTCTATGGGCCTTTTATTCATCTTGTCTCCGATACTCCCTTCCTCCATCGTCTATTTATCTCTATGTAATTTAATAAACTTCATTTTTAAATTTTTTTTTAATTTATTTTAATACATTTTTATTTTTATTTTATTTTTATTTATTTTTTTTTTAAATTTAATTTTAGTTTTCAATATTTCTTTCCATTTGTTCATTGTTTTTGGAATTGGATTTTTCCACGACATCCACACCTTCATTTCATGGAACTGCATGTGCATGTGCATCTGCTCCTCCATTTTCTCTTCCCAAAAAAACTTTCCTACATTCAACGATTTCGGGGTTTTCCACTTTTTAGTTCTTTTTTTCATGCATATTTTCCCTCTTTTGCAACTTTTTGGGAAAAATCATTATCTTACTTTCTCTCATTCGTATTTCGTACCAAATGCAACTGGTATTATAATTTTTAATTTTTAATTTTTTTTTTTAATTTTAATTTAATTATTTTAATTTTTTTTATTTTTTAATTATTTATTGATTTTTTTCTTAAATATATCAATTTTAATTTTTTTATTAATTTTGGATTAATTTTTTGTTTAAAAATTAATATTTTTTGTTTTAATTTAATTTTTATTTTTATTTTTTATTTTAAATTTATCAATTTTTATAATTCAATTAATTTTTGAATTAATTGAATTTTTCTAATTTAATTTTAGGAGGGCCAGTTTTCTTTTTGTTTCCTTCAAAACATATTTCTAGGCTTCCCAAAGAAGATAACGGCTTTCCTTTAAAAATTTACGAAAAGAAATCCAATGTGCATTATTTCATCTCCACCAAACAATCTCTCACTAATCAAATTTTGAACCAAATTGGTTGTGATTCTTTTGATGAAGTTGCAATAATGGATGGAGATTGGGTAAATTTAAAAAAAAAATAAAAAATAAAAAATAAAAAATAAAAAATAAAAAATAAAAAATAAAAAATAAAAAATAAAAAATAANAAGTACCTTTTTCCTGATGGTCGTTATGTCATTTTGTTGGCTCAAGGAAGACTCGTTAACTTGGGGTACTTTTTTTTATTTTTTCTAATTTTAATTCGATTTTTTTTTTGAATTAATTATTTATTTGATTTTTTTTTTTAAAAAAAATTGTTTAATTTTATGATTTTTTCAAATGTTTTGAATTATTTTTTGATTTTTATTATTTAATTTTATGATTTTTTAATTTAATTTTATGATTTTTTTTTCATTTGATTTACGATTTTTTATTTTATGATTTTTTTCAAATTGTTTCATTTATTTTATTTTTTATTAATTACTTTTTATTTAAATTTTTATTATTTAATTATGATTTTTAACGTTTTTTATTTGTCTTTTTTTATTTTCCATTTTTCTTTTTTGATTTTTTAACTCATTTTCTTTTTTATAAAAAAAAAATTTAGATGTGCTACTGGTTAGAACCTTTCCTAAAATATTAAAAATATTTTTTATTTATTTTTCAATTTTTTAAAAATTTATTTTTAATTTTTTTATTAGGACACCCTTCCTTCGTTATGTCAAACTCTTTCACCAACCAAACCCTCGCCCAATTGTCATTGTGGAAAGACACCTACGAGATAGGAGTCTACACTTTGCCCAAAATTTTGGATGAGGAGGTAGCCAGACTCCACCTCGAGAAGTTGGGCGTTGTTTTGACCAAATTGACTTTGGAACAAGCTAAATACATCAACGTAGATGTTGATGGTCCTTACAAGCCTATTCCTTACAGTTAATTTTTAATTTTTAATTTTTTTTTTTTGCAATTAATTTTTTATTTATTTTTTTTTGTAGGATATTGAGAATTTCTTGATCGTTCTTTTCAAATGTTCCCTTTCATTTTTATTTATTTCAAATCCAAATATTTATTAGAATAAATCTTTTTGAATATTTCTTTCTATTTTTGTATTTGACTAAAAAGTATCATTAAATGTGTATAACTGAATACATCAAAACTAATATTTTTCATTTTCTTGTTAGATTTTTCTACTTGATATAAAATCAAAAACTATATGAATAAAATTTGATCATTGGGATAAACTATCGAATTGTATTGTCATTTATATTACCAATTTTCAAAAGGAATAACATTTTTTTTTTTTGCCAGTGTAAATGAAAAGACAAAAAATCAATTAAAAAATATAAAAAAAAAAATCTGTTAAATGTAAATCAATTTTACTATTATTTTCTCACTTTCTTTGGATTAACAAACTCTTATTTATACAGTAAAAATGAAATATATCATTGTCTTTTTGGCTTTAATTGTAATTGCTTTGGGAGCAACTTGTACTGCACCAAGTGGAGGAACTTTGGCAAATGGAAAATGTGAAGGTAAATTTTTATAAAAGATCCTGAAAAATGAATATATAACATACAAAGAAGAAATACATTATTTTTCTATCTCAGTGCCATTAAATAATATAAAATACTGATATCATCACAATAAAGAAAATTCAACATTAAACAAAGAAAATTTATCAAAATTTATTTCAATATTTTGAATTCAAATCCATCTCTCAAATAATCAAAAAGTAATTAAATTTATTCTCCCAAAATTTTTATAGGAGGAGACTGTTGTGGTCTTGTAATTAACTGTGCTGATTCATTGGCAACCAACGCAGGAACCAACTGCCCATTTCCAGTTTGTGGATTAGGATATACTTTCGATAACAGAGCAAACCAATGTGTTCAATATGTTTCCACCACAACTGCAGCAAACACCCACCCTGTTTATACCAGCTTTGTTCAATGCCGTGCTGATTTTGTTCGTAATGGTGCTGATCATTGTTTCGGACCTCTCGAAAGAGCTTATAGAGTTTGTAAACAAAATGCTGGTTTGAACTAATCTCCTCTTTGCACTTTGAAAAAAAAAAA
>JAMYWO010000016.1:109300-140613 GCA_024220525.1 Cochliopodium minus | reverse complement strand
CAAAAAAAAGAACAAATGATCAGATATGATCAATTAAATACATTAAATCTTGTTTTTTTCCTTTTAATTTTGATCTATTTCCAAAAATTTTTTTTTATTATTTTTTATAAAAAAAATAGTACGAGGAATCGATAGTTTCCTTCCCCTGTAAAAATTCATCTTTAAATTCTATTTTTGAAAATGAAATTTCAGAAGAAATCAAACATTTCATTTTTTTTAAACTAAAGAGAAAATTTTGAATTTAAAAGAAAATCATGAATCACATCAAAAAAAAAAAAACTAATTTTTTATCTGTTTGGTAATTTCAATACAGAAAACCAAATTTGAAGATAAAATTAAGAGAAGTGAAGCCTTTTTCAAATAATTCCATTTCTACAAACAACTCTGTAAATTTAATATCTTTAAAAAATATTAATTGACAAAGATCATCCAAAGTTGGATTCAAATGTTAAAACCACAAAATTTCCATTTAACTCATCAATTTATTATCAAAAATCTTTGTAAGATGTAAAAAAAGCTAATTTTTTATTAAAACTATTAATAAAACAAATGAAGGTGGGTACTTTAGTTGATCTGAACCATCTTATTTGAGGAAGAAGGCTTATTTGAGTTTTCAGTTCCATTCTTAGATCTAGTTGTGCTGTGGGAAGGTTGACGGAAGAAAATCATTTGGGGAGTTATTATAAAAAAACTGGAAAGAAAATAAAAAGTCCAAACAGCGAACAATTCCCTTTCTGTGGTTACATTAAAAGATTGCCTTACTTCCATTATTGCCCCTGTTATAAATAGTATAACTCCCAATAAAACTACAGTGATGAGTGGAATGATTCTTTTGAGGATGGGAGAATCGTAGCTCTTTAGACGAATCATGATGAGGGTTGCCACAGCTATGTAATAAACTGCTGCCATCCCGAAAAAAAGACAACTCATCAAGTTCACTGTTTTAATAACAACCACACTTACTCTGTCAGATCCTAAATAGCTATTTATGGAATGATTATTTTTTAAAATCATTTTTATTTTTTTTAATCAAGGGGATATAAATAAAATAAAATGAAAAGTTTACTAAGAATTTGCAATAAAGGCACCCCAATTTGCCAAACAAATGAGGAGGAATGGATATTTCAAGGTTGTAAGCTGAGGTTTCATGAATCCCTTCGATATCAAAACTTCATTGAAGAAAAATGAGAGAAAGAGAACAGATGTTAAAAGGGGAGGTGGATACAATGCTTGTTGGTTTGCAAAAATTATGATTAGTTTAATCAGGAGATAAATCAATTATAAATTTTTATATCTTTACCATACAGTGCTCCAACAAATCTGGATATGGCTATATATCTTGCATTCCAAAGATCAAAAATGAACATTGATAGTATTAATGTGGCGATTAGATTTATGAGTATAGTTGTTTGTGGGAATGAGAATTTGAATTTCCCTTCTTCTTTATAATGTAATACCAATGATCTTATACCCAAAATGAAATTCAAAGAATAAAATATAAATGATATCACTTCTATAAAGATCCAGAATCCTCCTTTTACAAGATTTGCCCATAAATTCTCCCTATTTTTGATTTTGATGTAGGTGGGAAATCCTAATGCTGCATTCTTTCCAATTATTTGCAGCATTGCTCCTGCATCTGGGAAAAATACAAACAAAATTGGTATCTCAGCTTCTTCAATTCCAAATTTAAATACCGTATCTAAAAAGATTTGTTTATCATGAATTTATTAAAGGTAAAATTTCATATTATATTTTTTTTCTCGTTATTTGTTTCTCGTTTAAAAATTAACTTTATTTTTTTATTTTTGATCATTTACCAACAAATGGAATACCAGCAGCTATTATTGAAACTTTACCTCCAACATCTAAATAATCATTTATAAGAAATTATTTGACTTCTATCATAATCAAGTTATTTGAAATAATATTTACCTTCTATCAATTTGGTATGTCTTGTGAAAGAGCTATGGATGAATCAAATTTTTATTATTATTATTAAAGAAATTCAAAGGATAGATATTATTTTTACCATCCATTATATCCAAATACAACAACAGCAGAATCATTGAATGAAAAATTGGGACCGAAATCAGCTGGATTTAATTTATCACAAGTGCTTATATTTGAGGCACTATTTGTGCCTGCCAATAATAGATAAGTATCATTCAAGATTGGTTTGCTTTTGAAATGTATATAGGTGTGAATGTTTATTGTCTTGTTTGTGGTATGATCAAATATCTCTGAATTGAAAGCTATCCCAAATAAAAAAAGAAATATATACCAAAATACCTTTCTATCCATTCTTTTCAACATTTCTCAATAAAATGTTCAAAGGTAATTTCGAAATAAATTTTTATTATATATTTTTTATTTATTTTAAATATATTCTCTATAACAATAGTAATTCATAATTCCGAAGAAATTTTAAAATGAAATTATAATATTTAAGGAAGCAAAATTTTTATTCAATATTTTTTCTCTTTAAAAATTTAAACTAATATTAAACATAAAAAAAATAATTAAAATAAAATTTTTCAAAGGGTTAGTTTGTTAGAAGAGAATCGTTTTTCAGAACTATGTTTAGAGCTCTTTTGTGAATTAGATTTGGGTTCTCTAAAAAAAACAAAGGGAGGAGTCAAAATGAAAATGCTCGAAATTAAATACAAAGTATAACTTGTAAATTTTCCTCGAGGAGTACTCTTGGTAAAAGTTAAGGAGAGATCAATGACTGAGCCAATAAAAAAAAGCACAATTCCAAAGAAAACAGTTATTACCAATGGAATGATTCTTTTCAACATTGCGCTGTTAAAAGTTTGGAGGCGAAATATTATCAATGTTACGACACAAATATAATACCCTCCTGTCAGACCAAAAAATAAAGTGTTCATCATACCAACTGTTTTAATAACATCAACTTTCACATCATCTGTTCCTAAATATCTTTTGAGTAAATATTAATTTTTTTTTGATTCTTTTTCTTTTAAAAGTGTTAATTCTTATCTATTTAAAAAGCATTACATTGCATTCGCAATATATGATGCCCAGAAAGTCAAACAAATGATTAGAAACGGATATTTCAAGGTGGTCAGTTTTGGTTTCATGAATCCTTTTGCAATCAAAATTTCATTGAAGAAAAAAGATAGAAAAAGAACAGATGTCAACAATGCGGGAGGAAAAATGCACAACATTGCTGCGGCAAATTTGTTACTCACAATGTATCTGAAGTTCCATGGATCAAAAACAAACATGGATGCAATGAATGTCAAAATCAAATTTACCCATATGGAGGATTGTGCAAATGTCAACTTTAAACCTTCTTTTTTGTAGTGTAGAATCAATGATCTTGTACCCAAAATGTAATTGAAAGCATAAAAGATAAAAACGAGAACCTCTATAAAGATCCAAAATCCTCCCCTCCCAAGATTTACCCATGTATTAACTTCATTTTTGATTTTAATGTAGGTGGGAAATCCTAATGCTGCATTCTTTCCAATTGTTTGCAACATTGCTCCTGCATCTGGAAAAAATACAAACAAAATTGGTATCTCAGCTTCTTCTATTCCAAATTTAAATACCGTATCTATAGAGATTAATGATGAATTTATAAAAGGCAAAATTTCATATTATATTTTTTTTCCCGTTATTTGTTTTTAGTTTAAAAATAAACTTTATATTTTTTATTCTTCTTTTTTTATTTTTGATCATTTACCAACATATGGAATACCGGCAGCTATTATCGAAACTTTACCTCCAACATCTAAATAATCATATTATATTTTTTTTTTTTCGAAAATTAAATATAAATTTATTACCTTCTATCAATTTGGTATGTCTGAGAAAGGAACTTATTGAATTATTTAATTTGAGAATTTTGAAGGATAGATTATTTTTTTTTTACCATCTGTTATATCCAAATACAACAACAGCAGAATCATTGAATGTAAAATTGGGACCGAAATCAGCTGGATTTAATTTATCACAAGTGCTTATATTTGAGGCACTGTTTGTACCTGCAACCAAACGATAAGTATCATTCAAAATTGGTTTGCTTTTGAAATGTATATAGGTGGGTATCTTGATAGTCTTGTTTGTAGTATGATCAAATATTTCAGAATTGAAAGCTATCCCTATAAAGAGAAGAATTAAGAACATATACATCCTATCCTTTTTGAATAATAACATCAATATATTCCCTTTAATTTTTTTTATTTTCGAAGAGATTTATTAATAAGAAATTTAATCGAAAGAGGATATTTATATTTATCTTTTGTCAAAAAAAATGATGATTAGAGAATATAATCATGAGATGATCTTTTCAGGATTAATTAATTAGAGGATGTTTATATTAACTGTTACCAAAAGGACATAAATACCTTGGTCGGAAAATTAAAAAATACGAGAAAAATAAAAAATCTAATAAAACTTTCCCTATGTTAATTCTATAAGGCCTTTTTCTTTGAAGGAAATTTTTCATTTAAAAAGTTTTTAACCTAAACGTTTGCTCAAAAAAAACAGCAATTATCAAATATTTTTAAAACCAGGCAATTTTTCAAAAATTCAAAAAGCATCTGGTGGACATTGGTGTAATGCTTAATAAACTTTTAAAACAAAAAAAAAAATTTATTTATTCAAATAAAATTTAATTTAAATTTATAATTTTGGATTTTTGGATTAATTGAATCAATTATATATATTCAAAATGTTTTTGAAGACAATTTCTGTATAAAACGACAATGAGAACAAGTAGAAGTGGGATAATTCTTACTTTTACATTGAAGACATTTCCCTTTTACATCTCTTATCCCTGAGATTAAAGAAGGGTGGAATAGAAAATAAAACTTTTTTAGGAGAATCCTTAGAAATAAACATTCCATTTTTGAAATCAACAACGATTGACTCCATAAAAGAGCGAAAAGGGATTTCTTTTTTAGTTTTGATTTTATATAAAAAGTAAGCATCAACACAATGATGGAAGAGATATTTGACTGTGGTGATAAATCGATTTTTGTGTGGAAATTAACCAATTAATCTATCTATGTCATCAACATAGTGCATCCTATAGTTATAATCCTCAATACACTTTGCTATGTATCTCCTTGACAATTTTTCATCATTTTGGATCAGATGTTGAGTAATTGGTAAAGATGTACAAACTTTTTTTATCTACAAATCTGATTACCAAAATATTTTTGTTAATAGAACAAGAAGCCCAATCTCCTTTTTCTAAAGAAAGTTGTATTATTAAAATTTTACCCTGATCCTTTGAGTTCCAACAGTATTTTGTGAACGTTCTTCTGTTATTTGAGTATTTGAAATATTTTCGATAACGACGTCATCACTCGGGTGTTTCTTGTTTTTGCATGTATTGGAACTGCAACTACATACAGTTGTACCACATTTTTGCCCTGCTACAGAACAATTACATTCTTTTTAATAATAACAGAATCAAATTAAAATTCAAAATCAAATAGAATTATTACTTGTACATTTCCCATTTTTACAATTGCATCTTGTGATTTTCAATTCTTCCTGCGTAAGTTTTTCTATTAAAACAGCTTTTTTAATTTGGTGTCCTTGCTGTTTAAACACCTTAAGATGGACGGAAGGATTTAAGAACTATTAAAATATTTTTTATTAAAATTTTAAAATTTATTACATAAACATTTTTATATCTTTCTTTATCCTTCCCAATTGAATCGATTCTCATACACGCAACAAAATATTTTGATATTTGGGATGATTTTTTATTTTTATCAAGATTTGAATTGGGTTCCCATCACCTAAACATTTGTATTAAGGATGAATATTCATACAGAAACAGAAAAATAAATCTCAGAATAGCACTATTTAAAAAAAAAAGAAAAATTTATTTTGACAAAATAATAACAAAAAAGGATGATAAACAAAAAAAGAGAAAAGGAAGGGAGTTCTTCAATCAACAAAAATTTCTTTTCTTAATTAACAGAAGTAGTTTGAGTGGCGCTTTTATGAGAAGTTCCACTTTTGAAAGAACTGCTTGAAGTATCATTAACATCTTCCTTATCTTTCAACTTTATGTGAGTTTTCTTGCTGCTGAGAGAACTTCTTGCGGAGTAGACGTAGGTGACGAGAAGGGAGAAGGATGGGATCCATTCGAAGATGATGAGATCGAACAACAAGCTCACCCAACGCTGGGTTGCTATACTTGTTCCTGTTGCCAAAATAATAAAGTAGACCAATGCTTTATTTTTTTTTAAAAAATAAAATAAAAAAAACCAATTAAAATAGAAAAAAAATTAAAGATATATTCATAATAATATTAAAAATTGAAATCAAAAATAAAAACGAAAAATAATCAAATAAATTAATAAAAAAAAATTATGAATTAATATAAAAATAAAAATAATGTTTTCATTTACCTGCACAAGAACAAATTCCGATGATTGTAGTGAGAATGATGATTTTCAAGGCGATATATCTTCTTTTCTTGGATCTGTTTTCGGATTTATTAGAAGAGGAGACGACAGTCTTCATGAAAACCATTCCTACTATGAAGAAAATGAGGGCGTGGAGGACTCCTATGACTCCTGTAATAAGCTGGCCTAAAAATAAAATAAAAATAAAATAAAAATAAAAAAATAAAAAAATAAAAAAATAAAAAAATAAAAGAATAAAAAAATAAAAAAATAAAAAAATAAAAAAAATGAAAAAGATGAAAATAATTAAAAAATAATTAAAAAATAAAAAAATAAAAAATAAAAAAAATAAAAAAGTTTACTTGAACGAGCAGCCGCTCTTAACTGGGGATTAGTTTGAACGATCTCTTCCTTTATGGAACCATAACGAGAGACATAAAGACCCTGGTTATAAGCAATGATCTTGCTTTGGTTCAAAGCGACGGCATTGTTGGCGTAGATGGAAAAGACGATGAGGGAGGTGATTTGGGCGATGGTGTTGATAATGAAGAGGGTGATGCAGTATCCTTTCATGAAGTTGAGGAAAAAGTTTGAGTCGAAGGATGCTTTGATGATGTTGATCCACAGAAGACATTCCACCATCATTGAGGCTATGTAGAAGATTGATCCCAACTTCATGTAAAATAAAATATTTAAAAAATAAAAAAATAAAAATAAAAACTAATTTTAATTTATAAACAATTATTTAAAAAAAAATCAAAATGATGAATGGTGGTTCAAAAAATATAATAAAATTGAAATGAAATTTAAATAATAATAAAATCAAAACAAAATTTAATGAATGAAATAATAATGAAAATTTAAGAGAAATAAAAAATATGATAAATAAAAAATATGATAAATAAAAAAGGTTTTAAAAAATAAAAAAATAAATAAATAATATTAAAAGAAATAAATTAAAATAAAAATTCAATAAAGAAAACTTTTAATAAAAATCAAAAAAATCAAAAAAAAATAGAAAAAATAAAAAAGATTCAAATATATATATTTTTACTCTGTAAAGAACAAACTCGGTAATCAAGTTGGTTGCAGGAGGCTTCACGTTGAGTTCTACAATCATTTGGAACATTCTCAGAATGGACAAAACGATCAAACAACAGTAAAACACTGATCTGTATTTGGCGCTCACCACGTTGCTTCCTTTTGGCCAGAACAAAGCGATGAATTGGAACAAACAAACTGCGATGAGACCCAAAATAAGGAACAAAACGAAAGTCTTTTTAAATAGAAAAATAATTAAAAATAAAAAATCAAAAAAATTATTTTAAAAATCAGTAAAAATGATAAAAATAAAATTAATTTTGAAATATTAAAAAAAAAATAAAAATAAAAATAAAAAAATCAAATCAAATAATTAAAAAATGAAATAAAAATAATTGAAAAATAATATTTTTTTTTACTAAATAATATAAAAATGATTTTTTTTTTTTACTAAATAACCAACTGCTACCTCACTGTTAGTAGAGATTAAATCAGTGAGGATGTTAGAATTCTCAGACTCGTACACTTTAGCACCAATGAGTAAGTTTGTGGGGATTTTGGCGTTGGTGAAAAGAATTCGTTGTCTGTTGAAACTCAGTCCATTGGGGACATTAGGTGTTATGGGAAGAGTTGAAACGCTTGTACCCTAAATAAAAAAGTAAAAGAATAAGTTTTTTTTTTATAATTAATTTTATTTTAAAAAAAAAATTTTAAATTTTATTAAAAAAAAAAATTTATTGTTTTACATTCATTAACAAAGCTGCATACAAAGCTGTGGCAGATCCTGCATCTAAAAAAAAAAATTGTTTTAAAAAAAAATTTGATAAATTTTTTTTTGTTGTAGGTTGGGGAAGGAGTCGCTTGATATTTTTTTACCAGTTGGATCTTGACCCAGAGCCATCAACCCACCGTCTATTGCGAAAGTGGAAATGGGGCTGACTTCAGTACCATTCCTGCGAGAATTGACCCACTTTATAACTTGATCTCCTTCAAAATAAATATGTTAAAACTTAAAAAATTAATATTTCAAAAATAAAAAATAAAAAATAAAAAATAAAAAATAAATAATAAATAATAAATAATAAATAATAAAAATTTTAAAAGAAAATTTTTTATTTAATTTTTGTTTACCAGAAACTCCTGTTCCATCTTCGTTTTTGTATCCAGCATAAGCACCGTAAATTATTAGATCAGTAGGATCTCTAGAGATGGCATCATCCAAAAAAAACTTTTTGAGCTGAGAAAAAGTGTTGAAAAGAAAAGATCTGCTCTTGGGCCATCTGTCCCCATATTGTTTCACAAGATTCGCGACGTTGGAACTCAATTTTACACCAGCAGCACTACCGTCAAACAAAAAAGTGATGGATTTTATGGTGGGATTTATTGACCTGGAGAGAATTATGAGAAGATCAAAGTTGAAGACTTCCACTATCCCCGTCATGTTTGTTCTTGGAGACGAGAGGTTGCCTATCAATGGGATGGAACTTGGATCACTGTCTAGACCTGTGAACACAGAAATACAACTTCTTTATTTGTGAAATAAGAGTTAAAGAAATAAGTGTCAAATAAATTTCCAAAAACAAAAAAAAGAATGAAAATAAAAATAAAAAAAAATCTAAAAAAAAATTTTTTTTTACGATGATGTATTTAGTGTTGCATTTGCGTAAGGAACTTGTACTAATCGAAATGATTCATCATCTGTCGCAAAAAACAAGTTTGGTCTATATAATGTCACATCTAATTTTGTTTTTGGTTTGATTATTAAAAAAAATTAAAGATTAGATTGTTGAATTCACCATTAAGTGCTACTGATCCTGCATACTCAACCAAATCATCTGTATTATATGTTTCTTTGGTGTCCATCCAAAATGTCCTGAGATAATAGGAAGATCTTGGGTATCCATGATTCTTCAGTCCATCTTGGAATCCTTGCTGTTGTTGAATAGGCCAATCATATGTTTGGGAAAAAGAATGGACAATCATCAATTTGAATGGATTGGTCTATACATAAGTTAAAACGCAATTATTTAACTTGTAACGAATTAAAAAAATTTTTCTTACAAAGAATAATGGATCGTAGATATTGATATTTGGCACTATATTTGTATCACTCAACATTTTCTTTGCTTGTGGCGATAATTTCTTCATAAAATTGAATTTGCTTCTTTGAATTGTGGTCTCAATGAAATATGTCTCTGATTGGGTATAGATAGGTTTATCTATTCTGTCTGTATTTTTATTTTGCAATAATATATTTGCAGCCATAATGCCAGCATAAGAACATGTTATATTTGGGCTTGTTTGAACCTAAATTTTATAATTGAAATTTTTATTTTTAAATTATATTTTTTTTCATTTTATTGTCTTACATTGGAAGCAAATCCAAAATCTGTTGGGCCAAGTACATCCAAATTCACATTTGAAAGTACCCATTCTGATATTTCATGGGGAAGAACAGATTTATTGAAGGTATCATCTAGATAGAGCCTCATCGTGTTCATCACAATGATCATGCTATTGTTGAATTGAAGATCAAGAATCCTTTGTTTGAAAATGGGAAAGGTATTCACCTGATGGATTTCAATAGGCAATCCATAGGAATTAATAGAGCTTTGATTCATCAGATTTTTGAGGATTCCCAACTGATATCTCGAAGTAAGTGTTGCATCAAACAAAAATGCAATTTTGGTCCCATTGGGTTTCAATGTAATTGCCAGATCGATTTTTTGTTGGTATGGTTCATAAACAGATATCCCGCTCACAGTTCCCTTTGAACTAGATGTAGATAGAATTCCTGGATAAGGATTGGTTTCGTATACATCTTGATTGATCCCACAAAACACCATCGGAACTGCAGGCATTGAGTTATTTTTTAATCTCATTTGTTGATATCCTATTGCAATTTTCTCGAATGCTTTTTGGCCTGCTATCAACATCACCTTAATGATTATAAATTTGATAAATATAAATCAAAAAAGGAAGAAGTTATTCACCTTTGGTTTCCATGTTTGAATAAGATTTATGGCATACTCTGTTATATAATCAACATCTTTATCAGTAACATATGTAGTCTTTTTTTTAAAAAAAAATTTATTCAGAAAATTTAAATTGAAGTTTTTTTGAAGGAGGAAATTTAAAATTATTATATTTTTTAAATTTTGGAAGAGGATAATTATAATTTAAATTTGTTTTTTTTTTTTTTACAAGAGTATCTATATAAAATGATTTATAAGAAAGACTTGATAATGGAACACCTCCCAAAGATAATCCTTTTTCCATCCCTCCAATTTGTCTAAGACCATATTCAAAGTTTTCATTATAACCTGATATAATCAAAATTCTATCTCTTCCAAATGCAATTTGGGATGTATATACTAAAAATATTACAAATAATAAAATTCTTGAAGACTTTTCCATTCTATTTTCTCTATACAGCTTTTTTAAAAAAATGTTCTCTTTAATTTTTTTTAATTTTTTTTAATTTATTAATTTTTTTTAATTTTTTTATATATTATTTCTGTTAATTAAAGTCCCGATTCAAGTTTCAAAATTGTTTTTTTGAGAGGAGATAAAAATTTAAAAATGGAGATAAAGGAAGAAAATAAAGGTAATCTTTAACAAATTTTTAAAAAACAAATGAAATTTAAAAAAATTCAACTTTAGAAAATAAGCTTCTTTTAACAATTTTTAATCTTCAATTAAATTTAAACAAAATAAACAAGTATTGTTTGTACATTTTTCTTTTAATTTACTGATAATTTAAGACATATTTTAAAATTTAAGATAATCAAAAAGAAAGTCTCCCTATTTTATTAAGAATCTATCATTTTTTGAGAAACAAAAATAGGTAAAAAAGGGAGTGNGCTTGTTGTTGGTCCGTTTTTAATCACTAAAACAGGCAAGTTTGGATCTTTTTTTGCCACTTCTTTTGCGAATTTTTAATTTTTTTTTATAATTTTAATTTATTTTTTTATTTTTTATATTTTATATTTTATTTTTTATTTTTATATTTTTTTTTTTTTAATCCATTTTTATATTTCCATTTGAAATTTTTAGTTTACCATTTTAGATTCGAGATCCAATTTCATTTTCAAAAATTTTTCAAAGTGAATTCTGTCAGTTTGAACAAAAGGCTTCCAACTTTGATGAAGCTCGTTACAAAGTTTCAACTGATTCAAAGAATACAACAAATATGAATCGAAAAGAACATTCCTCCTTTTCTTTGTCCATGAGCTCGGAAACAAACTGAAATATGTGTTCACCATTGGTGCGTATTGACTCGAATTTATTGTTAATATTGAATTTGAATTTCTAAAAATATGTTTTTTAAATAAAAATAAAATAAAAATATAAATAAAAATAAAAATAAAAATAAAAATAAAAATAAAAATAAAAATAAAAATAAAATAAAAATAAATTATAAAAAAATTATAAAAATAAAAATAAATTATAAATTATAAAATTATAAAATAAAATAAAATAAAAAAAAATATGAAATATGAAAAAAAAAAAAAAAAATAGTAAATGAATAAAAGAAATATTACTCTACAGAATTGGAAGAAGATTTTAAAGAGAAGGAATTGCGAGGAGAAGTGGAAAAAAGGGGACCAGAACCAGAAGGAGAAGTGGAAAACTGAGAGATTTTGGTAGGAGAAGAAGAAATCACATTTTTTTTACTCAAATTATTACTATTATTATTATTGTTACTATTATTATTATTATTATTATTGTTATTATTAATTAAATTATTATTTCCTATTAAATTGTTTTTTTCGCTGAAACTGTTTTTTTTTTCGTAAGAAGTGGAGTTTTCGAGCATGACGAACCCCTCGGAGATGTCGTCAGAGTAGTTGATGAGGCTGCTGGAGCTGTTGAAGTTGATGAGGTTGCTTTTGAGTTCGTTTCCAAAGCTGTTGCTGTCAGTGATGTTGATTCTGCTCTTGCTTTCGCCACCCGAAATTTTTTTGTTGGGAGTTTCATCCTCTAAACTATGATGATTATTGATATCATTGTTAACATGAACATTATTATTTTTATTATTATCACTAATAACATGAACATTATTTTTATTATCATCATTTTTTATATCATTATTTATAATTTTATCATTATTATTTTTATCATTATGATCATTATATTTATTAATATCATTATTTTTATTTTTATCATTATTAACAATATTATTTTTGTTATTATCATTATTAACAATATTATTTTTATTTTTATCATTATTAACAATATTATTTTTGTTATTGTTTAGATTTTCGATTATTTTGTTGTCATTTGAGTTTGGGGAGAGGGAGGAGGAAATTTCTTGCTTCATGATTCTTTTCTCGAGCTCCATGTCGCTTTGGTTGAAGGGCAGCTCCTCGCCTCCTTCCTTTTTCTCCTCCTCTGGTACGTTTCTCAGCACCAAATTGTTTATTACTGTGTCATTGTACAATCCCACCATTGTATCAAATAATTTAAGTGTGGTAATCGAAATCTTTTTTCAAAAAGAAAAAATAATAAATGAAAACAAAAAAAATTTATTTCAGAATTTTAAATTAAAAAAGAAAATAAAAGAATTAATTCAGAACCACTTTAATAATTTTGAAAAAGACATTAATATATAAATTTGAAAAAAAAAAAAAAATACATAAAAAAAAATTAATAAATAATTAATAAAAATTAAATCAGAATTTTAAATAAAATTAAAATAAATTTGAAAAAGACTTTAAAAAAAAATAAAAAATAAATATAAATAAAATTGAAAAAATATTAAAATTTTATGAAAATATTTTAGAAAATAATTTTTGACAATAAAACAATAAAAAATAAAAAATAAATAAAGCAGAAAATTTTTTTTTAAATTTTTACTTCATCATCGATGGAAAACATTCTGTCAATGAGAGTTGTTCTTAATACTCCTTCGTCCTCACCTATTTTTTCGGGACCAACATTCAAAGAGCCTGTCAAAAAATTCAAAAAAGAGTTCAACAAAATACCAGGCGGAAGCAACTTTAAAATTTCGTTTGTATACACTGTAGCCGTCAAAATCTCTTTCGTTTCTCTTTCAAAAAAAATAAAAAATAAAAAATGTTAAAAATAAAATAATTATAAAAATATTAAAAATAAAAAATAAATGAATAATTTTAAAAAACATTTTCTTTTACTGTTGAAGAAAAGAAGGACCAATGAATGTGAAGAAAAATTTCTCTTCAATTTCTTCTGTTAATTTTTTTTCAAACTCCTAAAATAATGAATTAATTTTAAAAATAAAAATCAGAAAAAAATATTATGATGAAAAAAATAAAATGAAGAAAAAAGAAAAATATAATAAATTAAAAAATTTTTATTAATAAAATCATAAATAAAATGTTAATTTAAAAAATAATAAAATCAAAAAAAAAAATTAAAAAAAATAATAAAAAATAAAAATTGTTTCAAAAAAAATTAAAAAAAAAAATTAAAAAAAAATTACATTTAAAGTATAATTGGATGTAGAGTCACCATCTCTTGTGGAAAGAAGAGAACAACAAAATCTGATGGTCAAACGATAATCGATGAGGGAGGGGTTTTCTTGGAGCTGTCCAAAGTTGAAATCGAGTTTGGGGAGTAACTGATAAGATTTGATCAGCTGTGAAACCACCAAATCTATTAATGGAGATGTCACCAAAACTGTCATCAATACTTCTGATTTAAAACATCCATTCACCTATTTCGTTAAAAAAGAAAAAATTAGTTTTTTTTTATTTTGAATTATTTTTTTTTAATTTAAAATTGTTTTTTTTTTTTAATTTTTTTCTTTAATTAATTTTTTATTATTTTTTCTTAAAAAATTAAATTATTTTATTAATTTTTTTCTTATATTGATTTTTTATTATTTTTTATTTTTTCTTTAAAATATTGAATTATTTTTATTTTTTTAATTTTTTCTTTAATTTTTCTTATTTTTTCTTAAAAAATTAAATTATTTTATTATTTTTTCAATTTTTTTGTTCAATTAATTTTTTTTTTGATTTTTTTTTATTCTGTTCAACAAGAATGTTTTTATTTTAATATATCAAAGTGAGACTAAATACAAAATGAAATATTTAGAATAACAAATTATCTCTTTCAAAATTTTAAATAAAAAATAAAAAATTGAATATTTTTTAAAAGTGAAAGTCTAACTTTCACAAAAATAAAAAATTAAAAATTTTTTTTTTTAATTTTTAATTTTGATATATTTTTATTTTAAGATATTAAAGCTAAGAAAATTATTTTACACACATGACAATGGTCTCTTTGATGTTCTTTTGCTCTTTGGGAGGATAATTAGAAATCTCGCTCAACAAATTGATCAAAACGTCCAAAAAGACAAAAGTCTGAGGCTTCTCCACACCAACACCACTCCCATCATTACTCCCATTACCACTCCCATTATTATTACCACTATTTTTATTATTGTTATTGTTACTACCATTAGAAATAGAGCTGATATCCAAATCGTTTCTGTCAAAACAAAAAAAGCTGCACATGGAAGGGTCGTTGTAAATTCTCCTCAGAATCGTTTTGAGGAGGAGGAGAAATTCTATGGTGTCGCAAAACCCTGATTCTGTTTTGGAGGTCTTTTTGTGTCGGTGCGAGATGTCTACTTGTTTGGAGAGTTGGATGATGAGGTTGCAGAGCGATTTGTGGACTGACATGTGAGGAATCAACTTTATATCATTTATTTATTTGTAAGAAAAAAAATAATTGAAAAATGAAAAATTGATAATCTTTTTTTGTAAAAAATATTTTCAAAGAATAAAACATTAATTTTAAAAAAAAACAAAAATAAAGTTTTAAGAAAAATTTTAAAAGATTAATGTTGAACATTCTCAAATGAAAAAAATTAAAAAAAAAACAATTTTATAATAAAAAAAGAAATCATAAATAAAACAGTTTTAAAAGAAAAATAATTAATAAAATAATAAAAATGGTTTTAAAAGAAAGATGAATTTGAAAAGAAAGAAAAATTTAAAAAAAAAAATTATTAAAATTAAATTTTACCTTTGTTTTTATGTTTCTCAATAGACTCCCTAGTGCAGATATAATCAACTGCCTCATTCCTTTCGGTTTCTTTCAACAAGAAAATTTTGTTGAATTTAAAATAAAATGTTTTTTTTTGATTGAATTTAAAAATTAGGACTTTTTATTTATTTTTTTTTTTATTTTTTTATTCTTTTGAATTTTCTTTTACATCAACTATACACAGTGCACATAATGTCTCCATTATCCTCTCTTCCAGAAAATACTCCAAACACATCCCCGCATTATCTATATTTTCGTCATCTTCCTCCAATAAGATCTTTATTATTGAATTGAGATGCATTGGCACTTTCCCATCTTCAGTACTTTCTAAAAAAATTATAAATTTTTATGGTATTATTGAATATTAGAAAAGGAAAAGAATATATTGCATTTAATATTCTCTCATTGGTATAGAATAGGCAGATTTATATTTGTTATAGAATTAAATTTGGTTGTTTGATTATTAAGGTGTCTTTTAATTTTTCAAAAATCAGGATTGCAAAGATTCTATTCTATCTTATTAATGACATATCTCTGATTATCTTTTAATATGTCTTTGATATATAAGTGAATATAAAAAAAATTAAAAATATCTTTATGACCCTTTAATATAATAAAATATAAGAAAGAATGAAAGATATATTTTACTATCTTGATCCACATAGAAATGTTTGATAGATTTCCAATGTGATATAAAATCTTCTTTTGTGGATTTTTCAGATGGAGCCAATACTTCAAAGGCATTCGACAAAAATCTTGATACCATCTTCTATTAAAAATCTAAAAATTTAAAGTTTTTATTTGGAAAGTTTCAATTTTTTTTAATATCAAAAATAAAACAAAAATAAAATCTCAATAACTTTTTTCAAAATTTATTTATATCAATAAGAGATATCTCAGACTGCAATTACATCAAACTTTTTTTCCTTTTAACCCTTCGATTATCCTGTTTTCCAAATACACATTCATTCATGATTTTTCTTTTGTAACCTTCCAATCAGAAATCTTGTTTCAAAAATGACAAGGAGTTCAAAAGAATAAAATTACATTTTGAGGCTGATTCATTCTTAGGAAATATTTGGAAAATGAATCATAAGTTTTGGGGCTTCATCTTAAAGTATTTTTTTTTTTCTTCTTTAGTTTGAATTATAATGTTTGAGATCATTTGTTTGCCTATGAAATTTTGAAAATCTTGTTAAAAACTGTTATGAGAATTTAATTTCAGTTAATATATTTGTTTGTTTAATTTTTGTTAGCTTTTTGAAAAATATAATTTCTTCCAAAAAAAAAAAAAAAAAATTAAATAATATGAAAGGAATTGATTGGAACAAATTTTTATGGGATGTTGCCAAAAATTTTAGATAAAATAATACATATAATCGAAGATATTTTTCAAAGGAATCAAAGGACATATTATCTCAAATGGACGCAATTGACTATGTAGTCAAAGCAAGAATTTCTAAATGGAAATTAAATGGGATGCAAAAGACAGATGTGAAAACTGGACAAACCGGAAATCAAGGGCTTGAAAGGAAAAAAAGGTGCTGTTGAGCATGCTGTTAGCGATCTTACAGATCAATTAAAATTGTTAATTAAACTATTTAATTTTTTGTCCCATAAATGTTATTTATTCCATCATTTGAGATCCAAATACAATTATTCATAAAAATTGAAAAATTTTGTTTCTCATGAAGAGATGACTTTAAATTATCAAATAAAGAATGACAAAGTAAATATTTGAGGTTGAAATTCAAATAAACCAACATTACAATTTTCACTTGACAAAATTTGATTTATTCTGAAATTTTTTGATATGAATAAAATGAAAAAAGTGAATTTTAATTCTTCTCTTTTAAAAAATCTATCGTTTATTGAACACATCTAGAAAGAAAAAAGGGATAGTTAATCAAAAAAAAAAAGTAATAAAAAGCTCTGGATTTTTACGGGAAGTTGCAATAACTAAATTAAAATTAGAAAAGGGTATTAGAAAATGTTAAAACAAAAAAGGGTGATCAAAAAAAAAATTACCGAACATAAGTTGCGTAGGTGGTGTTGGCAGGGATAGAGAGGAATCTAAAAGAGGAGAAAAAAAAATTATTTGTTTTTTAATTATTAAAGATGTTGGAAAAAGTAAAAATTACGTGTAAACAGTTTGCAAGTTGAAAACCTAGATAAAATAATATAAAATAAGAAAATAATAAAAATAAAAAATAAAAAATAAAAAATAAAAAAATAAAAAAATAAAAAATAAAAAATAAAGTATTTTTACAGGTTTAGTACTCATGACAGTGTACATACCATCGAGAGTAACGTTAGCTTGAGTCATTTTGTTCATGTACTCAATGGCAGGACCATAACGGTCGTCGAACCATGGTTGAGGTTTCCACCAATCGTAGTTGGTGATGAGGGTGAACCACTTTCCATTTTTGACATCAATTTGGGTGGTGTTGGCAGTATCAGTACGGTTTCTTGCAATGACGATACCTTTTAAAATAAAATAGTTTTTGAAAAATAAATAATAAAAAATGGAAAATAAAACAAAATAAAAAAATAAATATATTAATAAAAAATAAAAAATAAAAAATAAAAAAAATTCTTGTAAATTAAAAAATAATGAATTTAATTTTAAATTTTTAATTTATATTTTGTTTTACCTTGTCCGGATTTGGTTCCAGCAACTGTGTAGTATACATCAGCCACCAATGGATAGGTTTTCAAAAATTGTACAGCACTGTCAAAAGAGGTTTGGTATTCGAGTGCAGTACGAGTGAGGAAAGCAACAAGACTAATTCAATCATTCCAAAAAGAAAAATAAAAGAAGAAACGTTTAAAAATAATTTTTCAGAAATAAAATGTTTGAAAGAATGAAAGGAAAAACTAAAGAGAAATAAACAAAAAAAATGTTTTATATTTTACCTTGAATTACTGTTTTCAATTGCAAAGACAATTTCGTCAAACATTTGCCAGATTCTTGTTTTTTGAAAAAAAATTAATAAAAATCAATAAAATTCAAAATTGATAATTAATTAATAATGATAAAAAAGATAAAATTAATAATAAAAATTAATAAAATTAGATAAAATTAATTGAAAAAAGATAGAAAAAAGTACCCGTTGGGATAAAATCTTGTATCGATGGTGACGGAGAATTGTCCTGGTACTTGTCCTGATAATGCTCCCATGTATCCTACTGGGGTGGAAAATCTGAAGACAGTGTTTCCACCACGGGTAACATCTACGATGATAGCGATGTCTCTCAATTGATCAGCCAAGGTGTATCCATCCCAGAAATCGAGATTTCTAGAGTGCAAGATGTTTCCGTTGGCATCTTCTGCAACGATGGAAGTACATGCATCAGATGCTTCATATCCCAATTGCATGAGAGTGAGAAATCCAGCATCAACACCTATTGCAAAAATAAAAGGATAAAAAAAAAAAATAGTAGGTATAATGATTTGAATTATTCCTATTGAGTATATAACATTTTTAAACAATAATATGAATATTTTATATTTATGATAAGCTAAAATTAATTTAATTCTTGCATACTGTTAAACAGAATAATTTAAGAAGGGAATTATATTTTTTTTTTACCTAATCCTTGGGCACATCCGTTGATTTCTTGTGCATATTCTTGGGTGATGAAAGTATTGATTTCTCTTCCAACATCTGCGAGTGCTCTACCTTTATCTGCCAAACCTCCGGTCAAGATACTGATCACGTTTTGCCATCCTTTGGCATAGCTTGGTACGGAGCAAACATTATACCATCTGTTTTGTGGTGCTACATCCAAACTGATTTGGTAAGTTGGCATTGGAACAGTGGTGTTTTCATGAGGGAAAGGTTTTGCGCAAAGATGAAGATCAACACAAACTATGAATTAGGAAGTTAATGAAAAGTATTTAGATGGATATTTTAAAAGAAAATGTTTATATATCAACATTGAAATGAGTTTTAAAAAATATTATATAAGCATATTATGGTACCAATTATACTTTTAAGAATCTTTTTTTATTTACCTATAGAAGATGTTGAACGATCTGCCAATTGATGGACAATGAATGGTGTCAAATTTACCAAGGAATTACAGATAGTTTGAAATTCTCCTGAAAAACGAGAGCATACTTCTGTTCTCAATTTATTTTCGATATAGGTATCAGTATTGTTTTCTTCGAGCATTCCCCATACTTCATTAACAATAACTCCTGTTTATTTTAAAATCTATAACCAAAATAAAAATAATTTAAAATTTTATCAGCCATCATTATGAGTAAAGAAAATTTACCATTGTTAGCAAATGGAACAAATAACAAGTATTGATTTATAAAAAATTATATTGACCACATGTTGCACATTCCAAAGTAAAATCTACAAGGTAAATTAAAATTTTGTTAATTTGGAAATGAAATAAATTTATAAAAAGTAAATATTTTAAGGATTATCCATAAAAATACTGAAAATATTTTTATGGATCACAAGAAAAGAATTTATTTAATAGAATTTTACCTTTCAATCCACTTCCACGGTAGAATCTGTTGATTCTTGGCATGTAATAATCAATTTTTTCCAAATCATCTTGTACTCTGGATAAAATTCTTGATTTTAAAGGTTCTTTTTTAATTTCATAGGTAAGAACCAATGAAAGAATAAGCAATAACAAAAGTAATGTGTTTTTCATTTAATTTTACTTTTTTTTTATTTTTTTTTATAATTATATATAAAAATATGAATAAGCAATAGAAATTTAAATTTTGATATTTTTGGGATTTACAATTGAATTTAGCCAACTTTCTCTTTAAATAAGCAAATTTCTCCTTTAAAATTCAATATTTCAATATTTTTTTTTTGAAAGTTTACACCAATTTAAAAATAACTCGAATATGTCCGGAATATTTCAAACAATTAAAAAAACACAAAAAATTACTTTTTAATTTTATATCCCTTTACAAATCACCAATTAACAATGAGAGTGGCACTGTTGGATTGGGATTCACTGATACCACCATACAATCTCAATTGATTGGCAGACAAGGTAGCAGTGGTGTAAGAAGAAAGACGGAACTGAGTTCTTTGGTTGTTTCCATTCCTGATGTATCCGAAAGAAGATGAAGGAAGAAAGGTGGTAGAAGATTGTCCATCAGATGGAGGAATAGAAAGGGTGGTGATGTTATAAGCAGAAGCAACAGCATTGAAATCAGCTCTTTCAAGATTGTTGGAATCCCCAAAAGAACCATCCTTGATATCGATCATAACTGTGGATACTGTTCCTGTGAGAGAGGAGCGGGTAGTTACCAATTTTATGGAGGTAGGGTTGATTCCACTTGGGAGAGAGGAAGTATCGAAGGAGATGATGCTTTTGTAGGTGTTTATGTTGTACATTCCTTTATCTCCAACAAGAAGTTGGTCATTGGACATTCCATCTGCAACCAATTGACCAATCCACTGATAATCAATAAGAAAAAAAAATTATTAAAAAAAAATTGATAGAAATTTAAAAATAGATTTACACCGCATTCAGCCCCAACACTATAGAATCTAATTTCATTGTCCAATCCTCCAGTAGTAGATGTGGTATCTGTTCCAGTAGTGGTAGTGCTAGTATCAGAACCAGTAGTGGTGTCAGAACCGGTGGTGGAAGAGGTGACATTACCAGTGGTAGAGGAGGTGGTATCAGTTCCTGTGGTCGAAGAAGTAGTATCGGTGGTCGAAGAAGTTCCAGTGGTAGATGTGGTATTTCCATCAACGTAGTTGTAGAAAAACTCTACCATTGCAAGGGATGCATCAGGTCCTATTTTTAAAAAATGAATTTGTTTATTTTATGTGAAAATGATTTAAACACAGAGAAAAAAAAAATTTTTACCTGTTGGATCTGTATAGGTTCCTTTGTTAGATCCACCTTTAAGTTTTAAATTAAAATTATATTAAAAAAATATATGAAATATCATTTTTGTACCAGACCAAGCATGACCCATTGAAGTGACTTTGATGTATTTGATCATGGTTTGTCCAGTAGAAGCATAATCATAGCTGTAAGTGACAAACTTCTTTCCGTTGGCTACAGGAGCAGTTCCATCTTGAGACTTGGTAGGCACATTGGTCATCTCACTAGTTTCTTTTCCTTTTCCAAAAATCAACGACAAAGTGGTGGCATATTGAGTTACAACTTGTTCTCCATTGACAACATTTACAGTGTAATCAGATGTACCATGAATAACAAGCACACTAAATTATTCAAAATTTATTTCAAAGGATTTCTCTTTATTTTATTTTTTGATTATTTACCATTGTGGTTGAGCGTTTGATCCTTGTGCAGTGTATGCAGTCTTTCCTTGTGTTACTGGATTTGGTCCACCTGAAGACATTGCAGTGTATGCTACAAATGATTTGTTGGATTAATTTTTAAAAAAAGTGATACTGTTTGATTTGTTTAATTTACCTGATGCAACAGATGTGGCAGCTTTATATTCTAAAATTTCATTTTTTTTATTTTTAATTTAATAAAAAAGTCAAAGTTTGATAAAAATATAAAAGTTACCCAATCTAATTAAATCAATATGAGAAAGGTGATTTTAATAAACAAAAAAAAAAAAAATTGAAAGAAAAATGATTGAATACCCAGCTCCAACTGCCACACAACGAAAAATTTCAGGATAATCAATCCCCATTATAACAGACTTTTCAAAGAAAAATAAAAAGTAAGTAAAAATTTGTTTGTTTTTTTCACCATTGCTCCACCAGCAGATAATCCACCAACTTTTGTTGAAAAAATGAATAGTTAAAAAAAAAAAATGAAAAAAAAAAATTTTTTTTGCTTTTTTGGTAAGTTTTTTTCAAAATTTTTTTTTTTACCAAACACTCTATCTTTGCTTATAGATGGGTATTTTGCTAATAATGATAAGGTCATATCTGCAATCAATTTAGGTTCTCCAGATCCTCTATCTAGAAACAAAAAAAAAAGGAAATTTTTTAATTTTAAATTTTTTAATTATTTGTTTTTAAATTTTGAATTTTTTCAGTTAAAAAAATTTTTCAAAAGAAAATTCAAATTTAAAAAGATGAAAATTTTTTTTTATTTTTATTTTTACTTTGATTGGCACTTTCAAACCAATTCCAACATTTATTAGAATTTGCAGAAGATGGTTGAAGTGGATAAAGGACATATGCATTGTATTTCTCTCCATAAGTATTCATCATTGTTCCTTATTTGATTATAATAAAATATAATTTTATAGATCCTGTAAATAAAATGAAGGAATATTTACCATCAGCAAAATCCTATCAAGTTTTAAAGAGTTTATATATTTTTTTTTATTGTTGAAACAAAAAAATATTTACGGTTGGATTTTGGGTGCATCCTATTGTATTAGAAGATTTAGATTGAAATAATGTTATTATTTACAAAATTTAATTACCATGAAGCTATATGGCCAGCAATTTAGAAATAAATTTAAAAAATATAATTTTTTATTTTTCAAACCATAACAAAAAGAGAATTTGAGTTTGCATTTGAAGGAATATAGAGTTTATTTTGTCTCCCACCATAGTCATAATTTACAAAGCTTTGGGAATAAACACATAAAACAAAAAGAAAAAGAATCAAGGCTGTTTTCATATTTTTTTTATATTTTATTTTTTAATTTATTCAATTTATAAATTAAAAATTTTTTTTTATTTTGAAGATGAGGAACTTTTGGAATAGTTCCAGGAACTTGGAATCTCATTTGTTTTGTCAAATTGAATAAATAATGTTTATAGTAAAATTTGAAAAAAAATTTCAAAATAAAAATTTTTTTAATTGACTACAGTCAGCTTCTATTAACTTTTAAAATTAATTTTACAAGATTAAGTTTTGGATTTCAATTCAAAATGAAAAGATTATTTTTTTTTCTCGAAGATTCGAACATGGTTGGTGCCACCTTTTTTCCAGTGAGAACATTCTCTATGAAATCAGTTTTCAAACCAATGGTTGCTAAAGTTTCTTTTGTATCTTCTTTATTTGTGAGATCATTAGTGCTTTTATTTATTTTATCGTTAAGAAATGATCTTTTTTTAGCTTCTATTGAGCTATTCCTTCTTTTATCTTTGGATTGGGTTTGATTATTCAATTCTGCTTCGTTTAATTGTTTTTTGTATTTTTCTTTGAATTGCGCAAAGATAGGAGCCATTATTCTTTCTGTATGATTTCTCAATATCCTCACATTACTTTTCAATTCTTCTTTATTCATCTTTATGTTATTTTCGACTATATCATCAATCAATCTTACTAAATTATAA
Organism: Cochliopodium minus; assembly: GCA_024220525.1. Taxonomy (NCBI): domain Eukaryota; phylum Discosea; order Himatismenida; family Cochliopodiidae; genus Cochliopodium; species Cochliopodium minus. The sequence continues at coordinate 116,864 of JAMYWO010000016.1, read as the reverse complement.
TCTATATCTTTCTAGTGAATGAAATATAAGTAAAAATGAATTTGAAATTGACATATAATATGGATCAAATTTTTTATCTCAAATAAGATATTATATGTTGATCCAGATAAAAATTAACATTTTATCATTTGTATATGTTGATTAATATTGATATATTCTCATGATCATTTTTTTAAATAAATTTTAAAAGTATTATAATTGATTTACAATCTTTTTTGAATTTTCCTTTTTGAAATCTGTTAACAATTTTTTCAATTCATTTTCTGTATCTTCAATAAAATTGGATAAAATGTGGCTTAAAGATTCCCAGAGGTGAAATATATTCAAGCAACCATTTTTCTTTAATAATTTTTCGTAATTCTTGCGAAGATTTTTATTCTCGCCGATAATTACAATCAAATTTCTATTTCTTTTCTTCTTTTTCTTCTTCCTTGATTTCAGGAAATGTTATAAACAAAATATACTTTTAAATAAATTACAATTCCTCAACATTTTTCAATTCCTCTAAATCTTTTTCATTCCAATATTCCATGAATCCTCTTCCTTCTTCCATTAAAGTTTTATTCGCTTGATGCTAAACAATTTTTTTATATTTTTTATATCTTTGAAAAATAATATTCATATTTCATCTGATGAGATAAAATTTCCAACATAGGCATATTTTGAAGAATATTTGTTCATTTAAAATGTTTTCTAAATTAATTGGAAATCTACTTTTAAAAAGAATGTAATTTAGAAAAATAGAGTCGAACAATGATTCAACATTTAACTTTTTTTAACTTAATTTCATCTTTTTAATTTTTGGACTGCTTATCAAGAAGATGATTTATTTAATTTTTCTTTTTTCACAGAATTATTATAAATTACAAAATTATCAAGATAATTTGAATCAAAAAAGAAAATTTTGGTTTTTGTTAAACTTCCTCAATCAACAGAAAGACATTTTAAAACTAATAAAAAAATCAAGAAAATTTTTTAAAGAAGGAATTTTAATTGAAATTTACATGTATTCTCTCAATTAAAAAAAAAAAATAAATAATAAAATTAAAAAAAAAAAAAATAGAAAACAATAAACCGAAACAAAAACAAAAATACAATTCAAAATGGATCCAAAATTAAGAGAAATGACAGGAATTAAAGATGAAAATTACTCTATTAATAAAAATAAGAGCTTGATGGATATCTTCTTGGGTAAATAACTATTCTTCCTTTCAATTAAAAAAAGCAAATAAATAATTGTTATTTAGAAAATCCTCTTGTCCCTACTGGATTATTGGCAACAGGATATATTCTTGTTAAGGGGTAAAAAAAAAAGAAAAAATATATTTGGCTCAATGAGACTAATATTTTTCTAGAATGAAAACATTAAAGGGAAATGATTCTAAAGCATCAAATATGGCTATGAGAATGAGGTAAAATACTCTTCAAATTAAAACAATTTTTTTTTTTCTTTTAACTTCTTTTTTAATCAGAGTGACTGCTCAAGCTGTGACAGTTGCATGCATTATGGGATCTGTATTATATAAACCTGCAAGAGAAAAAGTGATGAATCTCTTTAATATTAAAGAAGAGAAATAAAATTAATTTATTGTGGAAATATTTTTTTTGAATCATTCGCATTCTGAAGTTGAAATATTCAAAACATAATTCAACCATTACAATTCTTTTTTTTCTTAATATATATGAGAGGAAGTTTTTATTTATTTAAATTAAATTCCCTATTGAAATTGATTCAAAAAATTTTGCTTTTATATTGATTAGTTATCAAATCTTTTGAAAAAAAAATTAGCATTCCAAAATTAAATTAATATACTTTTTTTATTTGAATTTAAAATTTATTTTGAACAACAAATTTTGTGATCATTCCACCTTGAGTCCTGACAATTTTTGGAACAATAAGCTTCATTTTCGCAAACGGAACAAACAAGAAGATCAAGGGAATACTTACCACAAGAACCACAAAAGTAAATTTTGGGAAAATTATAGAGAGTTTGAGTGTTCTCTTTGTTTTCTGTTTTAAAAAAATATTCCATATTTTTGTATTCTGAATTCTCATTGTAAAACAAAATTATTTTGAGTGGTGTTTCTGTGATTTGCAGAATGTGGAAAGTCTTGTTTGTAATAAACTGTTTGACGATGATCTCAAATTTGTTGGAAATGTTATGCAATATGAACATTCCATTTTCGAGAGATAAGGCTATATAAAAAAATTTAGAATAAATTAAATATGTAAAAAATTAATTTTTAAATTAAAAAAACTTTAAAAATAAATGAATTTTTGAAGATTTTTTTTTTTTACCACAAAAGTTTTTTGAGAGAACAACAGACGAAATTTTGATTTTATTGTCCACTTGGTATTCTGCAAGAATTCCCCTTTTGAAACGATCCCAAAGCTGATACTTCGAAGAACCCTCCAAAACAACCACAAAGAACCGTCCAGAACAATACAATTCTTTGATGTTTTCCTTATTATTTGGAGTAGAAGAAGTAGGAATCAAATTGGAGGAAGGAGTAGAAAAATGAGGCAAAATAAAAGTTTTTTCGATTAAATTTGAAATTAAATTTATTTCGAAAACAAATTTGGAGCTGCAAACCAAAATACGGTTTTTGTCTGCGAATTGGAAGGAGGGGTGTGTTTTGTTTGCGTTGGCGAAGAAGTTGGGTTCGTAGGCGTTGTTGGCGAGACTGTTGAAGTTTGTATATTCTTTCCACTTGCATTTTTTGATGTTGTATCCAAACAGAATGTCTTTTAATTAAATATGAAAATGAAAAAAATAAAATTTTAGAAAAAATAAAAAATAAAAATAAAAAATTTTAAATAAAAAATAAATATTGAAAATAAAAAATAAAAAATAAAAATAAATAGATTGAAAAATGATTAATTAATTAATAATAATAAAAAAAATAGATTAAAAAATGATTAAAAAATTAAAATAGTAAAAATAAATAAAAATGTTTAAAATGAGTTACGATTTTTGAGGGAAAGGAAAATGATCCAAGATTCATTCAAGAGAACGGGAGTAGCAAGAAAGGGAAGAGAAATAAAAATGGGGCGCAAAGTGGTGAAAGAAAACTTGTAAAAACCCTTCAAAAGAGAAAGAGGAGGATAATTTTCATTGTCGGAGAATTTAAGGTATTGCTCACTCAAATAATGAAGAGAAGGATAAGTAATGAAATAATTCCCCGCCATACAAAATTTAAAGTTTGTGTTTTCAAATGACAAGGTGTCAAAATAGTTTATTTCTTTCCTGCTTTGCTTTCCATCGTCAGGTTAAGAAGGTGTATTGTAATTCTGTTTTTTGAGGTTTATTATGCACACGTTTTCTTTTGTATCACCAACACGTTGTCTTCCCTTGTTTCTATTTTGAATGTTCCCTTTTAAATAAATAATTTATTTTTTTTTTTTATTTTTTTATTTTTATTTTTTTATTTTTTTATTTTTTTATTTTTTTTTTATTTATATTTTACTTAATTTTAATCTTGATTATAGTTTTATAAATTCATTTTTATTTTCATCTTTTTAAGGTATTTTTGATTTTTTGAAAAATTATTCCAAAATTTCAAAGATTCAATTTTTTTAATTTTTCAATTTTTAGGATTATTTTTGATTTTATTTTTCATTTTCATTTTTCATATTTTTTTTTATTTTTATTTTTAGATTTATTTTTAGATTTATGAATTTTATTTTGATTATTATATTATTTTTTTATTTTGTAGATTATATTTTTTTTTTTAGGTTTAAAATTTAATTTTTTGAAATTATTTTTACCTCGAGTAATTCAATTTTTCATTGTGCCTGTACAAAGGTTTATTATTATGAAGAAGAAGAAGAAGGAGGAGTAGAAGGAGGAGGATTACTTTTATTATTTTCGGAGATGAGTTTGAAGGTTGGATGGGAAGGGAAGAAAGGAGATCGTTTTGGTTGATTTCATTTCAAAATTTTTCCCTTTTTCCTCTCGTTTGTTTCCTCCACTATTTGTTTTTTGTAATTTGGTGGGTTTGATCCTAAAATAAAAATAAAAAAATAAAAAAATAAAAAAATAAAAAATGAAAAATAAAAAAATAATAAAAAAATTAATTAATTTAAAAAATAATTTAATTACAAATTAAATAATAAAAAAACTAAAATTTCATTTAAAAATAAAAAAGTAAAAATAAAAGATAGAAAATAAAATTAAAAATTAAAATAATAAAAATAATGAAAATAAAAAATATAACAATAAAATAAAAAATTAATAAATTTAAAAAATAAAAAATGGAATAATAAAAATAAAATAAAATAATAAATAACAAAAAATTTGACCAAAATAATTTTGCAAGAAAGAGTTTTCATTGAGGGAGAGGATGATTCTGACATTTTCTTCGTTAAGAAAAATGTCAGAGGAGGAAGAGAGGAGGGAGGAATAGTAAATGCTTTGAAAAACAAACATCATTTCTTTGATAGCATTGTTTGTGTCGTTTGATTTCGCAACGTACTTTTCCCAGCTTTTTAGTGCGTTCCACCAAGCATGATGCATCTATTTAAAAATAAAAAAATAAAAAGACAAAATAAAAATAAAAAAAAAATTATTAAATAAAAAAATTAAAAAAAAAAATTAAAAATTATTAAATAAATATAAAATAATGAAACAAAATGAAAAAAAATAAAAAATAAAAAAGAAGATAAAAAATAAAAAAAAGTACAAAAAAATTTTAATGATAAATAAAATTTAATAATTAAATTAAAAAAATCATAATTATTTTTAAAGTTCAATCGAAAATTAGAAGATAATAAAAGAACAATTTAATTAAAATCAAGAAAAATAAAAAAATATTAATTAAATAATAAGAAAAAATTAAAAATTTATTAAAAAAAAATCATAAAGAACAAAACGAAAAATAAAAAATAAAATTTAAGAAAATCAAAAAATAAATAATAAAAATTATTTTTTACATTAAAATGAAAATTAGAAGAGGGAGACCAAGACAAATAGAGGAGGAAATGGGAAAAGGCAGAGAAGTAGTTGTTTTGCCGAAAAAATTGGGAGGCAGAGGAGAGGAGGGATTCTTGTCTTTGTTCTGCCAAAACTAAGTCGTTTTCGCTCAAAAAACAAGATAATAACATCTTTTGGTTGAAGTTTTGTTTCATATTACTTGTTTTCTCTGATTTTAACCTCTTTTACAACATTAAAGAATAAAAAAATAAAAAAAAATTAAAAAGTAAAATATAAAAGATAAAATTAAAAAAAATAAGAATTTTAATTAAATAAATTAAAAAGTAAAAAAATAAAAAACTTATAAAATAAAAAATAAAAATGAAAGTTTGAAATTTAAAAATTAAAAATAAAATTCTAAAAATAACAATAAAATAATAATAAAAATAAAAAATAAAAAATAAAAAATAAAAAATAAAAAATAAAAAATAAAAAATAAAGAAATTAAAAAATAAAAAATAAATTATTTACACTCAAATAATTGAGGAAAAAAAAACCAAGAGCATTCTCTTTTTGTTTTTTGTAGAGGGATTCAAGGAAGGAAGTTTCGAGGTTGGGTTTGATGACAAGGGCGAGCTCAAGAAGGGATTCGAGGTACCAGGGGTCATGCGTCTCGGTACTCTTAAGTTCTGTTTCCACAAAATTGATCACTTTTATTATTAACACACTGCTTTCCAAACTATTAAAATTATTTTTAAAAATAATTAATAATTTTTTTTAATTTTTATTTTTTTTATTTTCAATTTTTTCATTTTTATATTTTTTTTTTATTTTCAATTTTTTCATTTTTATATTTTTTATTTTTATTTTTATTTTTATTTCTTAAATAGTTTTTTATTTTTAGATTCAATAATTACTTTTTTTTATTGTCTTTTATTATTTTGGTAAGATTTGAAAGCATAAGATGTATTTTCTTCTTGTCCACTTCTTCGTCCTTTTAAAATGAATGAATAAAATCTTGATTTTTTTAAAAAAAAATAATTACACGAATAGCATACAAAATGGGTTCGATCATTGCAATTCCTTTTCATATTTTTAAAAATATATTAATTTTTATTTAAATAAAATTTTTTTCAGTGAAATTTTATTTTTATTTTTAAATTTTTTTTATACCCAGATTGGAATAGATATCCATCACTATTTCTGATGGTGGTATGCATGTTGATGGAAAAAAAGTTAATAACTCTGATACTTGGGCTGGTGAGAAATTTTCTTTGGGAATGCATGAGAGTGCTTTCAATGCATTGGTGGATCTGATTGTCTTTTCTCTTGATAATTTGATGAGGGGATTGATAAAATTCTTATCAAAATTTAATTCGTTGATCTTCTCCATTGAGATCTAGTTTGTTTATGATATAATGTTATTGGAAATCTATATCTCATCTTTTATAATTTGATTGATTGATAATATTACCTCTGGATAAACTTTATCGTCAATTTTGGAATAAATCTCCATATAATTCTGGATGGTAGCTATAGATTTGTATGGATCTTGTCTCCATGTCTTTGGTTTATGCCATTCTTCTTTCTCAATCTTTTTTCTCTTTATCTTATTCTTGCTTTTCATTTTTTTTTTTTTATTTTTAAAAAACATGACTTGAAAAGGAACCTTTAAATGTTGATTGATCGATCTAATGTACATTTAAATATATGATCTACTCAAGATTTCTTGTTTTAAATAAAATTCTTTTTTGCATTTTAATTGAGAAATAAAATAAAAATGGACAGAGAAACATTCCTGAATAACTTTGATAAAAAGAAAAAAGGTATGATCCAAATAAAACAATCATTAATTTAACTTTTCATTTCTTTGCCTTTTTATAATAAACCCAATAATATTTTTAAAGATACCCTTTTAATTCTTTTTCCTTTGATTTATATACCAAAATTCTCAAAAAAAAAATAAAATAAGAGTTGATAGAATGTCTTATACAAGCAAATGAATACAAAGAAAAAGCATTGGAGATTTATTTCTCCAATTTACACAACAGTCTCAAAAAATTGGAGACAGAATTAACACAACAAGCATCATCCCTCCCCTCCTACGATCTACAAATCACTCAAAATGTAAACAAAAAAAAAAAAATTTTCACTGAAAAACATAAAAAAAAAAAAAAAAAATAATAAAAAAATGATCAGGCAATCACAGATATTGAACAAAGAATAAGAAAAGAAAAAAAGAGATTGATAGGGAAAAAGAAGTTTGTATTTCACTCAAGATCAAAAAGACAGCAAAAAATTTCAAATCAAAACGAAAGCCAAAAAATTTCCGACAACAAAATTGAAATTGAAAACAATGAAAAAATCTCCGCGGAAAAAAATGAAGAAAAAATTTCAAATAAAAAGAAAATAAACAAAATCGTCAAAGAAACAATAGTTATAAAAGATACTTTCACTGACAAAAATGGTAATAGTGATGATAATATTGATTTGAAAGGAGATAATGATGTTTTGAATCAGTTTTACATTATTAGTGATCTCATTGATTGTAAAATTTATGTTTGTGTTCCCACTAAATCTATTTCCATCAAAAATCTTATAAACAGTGAAATACATTGTGGTCCAACTTCGTAAAATATTTTATATTATTT
>JAMYWO010000016.1:82674-109200 GCA_024220525.1 Cochliopodium minus | reverse complement strand
TTTTTATTTCAATATCTTTATTTTCAAAGAGGAAGTGTTATTCTTAAAAATTGTACGAATTGTAAAATATCATTGTCTGCATCTCAAATAAGAATACACGATAGTACAAACTGTACATTTTACTTGAAAAGTAACTCTGCCATCATAGAAAACTGCGAGAAAATTGTGATAACGAAATATTCTTTCCAATATGATCTCCTCTCTTCTCATTTCCAAAACATCCTTTCGAAAAACAACCTTTCTTTTCAAGAAAATGGCTGGAAAAATGTCACAGACTTTAATTGGCTCAAAGATACTCCTTCTCCTAACTTTTTGTTTGATGATTCTTCCCATCTAATAATTAATCCTCCAAATTAAATATTTTTTTTTTGTTAAAAACATTTATTTATATATATTTTTTTCATTTATTAAATCAAAAATAATGGTTTTTGTTTTTTTTTTTTTGAAAGAAAAGAAAGAATAATAGATTGTCTTTTTCTTATTGTTTCAAAACTTTGAAACCAAACAAAATGAGAAAGACAGTGAACAAAACATAGAGAAAAAACAAATAATAAGAGTATTTCTTGGGGATGACGAATTTGTTGTAAGAAACAACCACCAAAGAAGAAATCAAACTCATCGCCAAGAAAGAAGCGGCCATGATTGTTTCATTGTTCATACTTGCCAAATATGGTGCTGGGTAACGTGCCACTGTTACGTACAAAAGGGAAACTCCTGATCCAAAAACCAAATTGAACAATGGTCCTCCGTAGGTTGCTTAATTGGAAAATAATTTTAAAAAAATTTTCAAAAAAATTATTTGAAATAAAAAAATTACCAGCAATAGCCATTTTCTGTTTTAAAAAAATTGATTTGAAAATGATTTTTCAAAAAAAAAAAATTAATTTATTTACAGGAAATCCTTCTTTAGCCATGACCACATCACTGATCAAATCTCCAAGGGAATCTCCCCAAGCAAGAGCAGTACTTTTTTTAAATATATTAATGAAATCAATTAAATTTTTTTTTTTCAATTATTTTTTTTTAAAATTTTTTATTTTTTTGTTTTTAAAATTTTTTTTTTATTTTTACCTTCCTAAAATGACGTCGGAAATATGCATGATTTGACCAATGGTTTGCAACAAACTTACAATTTCATTTGCAATCAAGTAAATCCAAATGAAAGAAATGAAGAAAGCCCACATTGCTATCATTATTTTCCAACGTGGAGGTCCCTAATAATATTTTTTTAATTTTTAATATTAATAGATTTATTTTTTTATCAAAATATTTTTCTTTTTTCTATAATTTGATTTATTTTGCTTTTGAACTAAAAATTAATTTTTATTTTGTTTATATTTTTCAATTTTTTTTTATTTTGTATCATTTTATTAATTTTTTTGTTTTTTTTTGTTTTTATTTATTTTTTTTGTTATTTTTATTTTTTATTTTATAATTTCTTTTAATATTTTTGTTTTTATTTTTTATTTTTATTTTTATTTTTTATTTTTATTTTTATTTTCGTTTTATAATTTCTTTTTACATCAACTTTGGTGACGAACAAGAACAACAAAAGAGACAAAATCCTATGATGATGCAGAAACCCCAAGCAGGTAAATGTCCCAACTTGTTTGTTGCAACCGAAAGTCAACGGAACCAATGGAATAGAAAATATAAATGACAACGATGTTTGAAGCTTACTCAATCTGATTTAATTTAAAAATAAAAATAAAAAAAAAAAAGTCAAAAAAATAAAATAAAAAATGAAAAAATTCAAATAAAAAAAATATTATTGATGTGTTTGAATGAATATATTCCCATATAAATATGCGAGATCCATAATTATAAACTCCGATGGATTATGTTGGCCTCCCCTTCCAAGGGATTTCAACAAAAAAAAAAAAAAATATTATTAATAAAAAAATCTAAATATTACTAAGACGAAAAAAATAAATAAGAATTGTAATTTTAAAAATAAAAAATAAAAATGACAATAAAAAATTAAATTAATAATTAAATAAATTGTAAAAGAAAAATAGAAATATAAAATTAATATTGAAAAAAATGTAAATAATAGTAAAGACGAAAAAAAAGTGTAAAAAATTAAAAATAAAAAAAAACCTTCTTCTTCACAAAGAGGAATGGTCAACTTCAAAGGAAGACAAACAACGAAAACGACGAGATACCAAACTTTGCCAATAAAAGATTTCTCCTTGAAATCATCGAGCCAACCTTCAAAATCAAAAAAAGACTTGGGTCTCTCGTTCAATTTAAGAGGAAGCTCTATTTCTGGTTTGTCAGAATCTTCTTCTCCGGAATTGTTTGTTTCGTTGACGGGATGGTAGTCTGTGTAGGTGTCGTTGATTAGTCTTTTTGATTCCTCTGTCTTTTTCTTTTTTTGTGCTCTGTACTGGTAAATTATTGCGAATGTCACGTATCTTTGTAAAAAATGGAAATAATGAAAAATTAAAAATAAATTGTTTGTAAAAAAAAAATATTGAAAAAAATTTTAAAATAAAAAATTTTAAAAATAAATAAAATAAAAATAAAAAAAAAAAAAATAAAAAATGAATAAAATAAAAAAAATAAAATAAAAAAAATAAAAAAAATAAAAAAAATAAATAAAAAATAAAAAAAATAAATAAATAAAATAAATAAAATAAAAAATAAGAATAACAACTTTTTTTTGAAAACAAAATTTTACGTGAAATAATAAATAAGAAGAATGACAGCCTCCCAAAACAAAATTTTGCCATCATACAACATTCCACACTAAATTAAAAAACCAAAGTTAGCTCAAATGAAAAACAAATTTGAAAAAAAAAATCTAAAAGAAAAAAAATTTTACCATCATTCCTAATATTAAAAACAAATTTTTTTTAAATAAATTTTTTAAAATTTTAATATTTTTTTAAACAAATTTTTTAAAAATTTTTAATATTATTTTCAATTTTTTTATTTTTTTTTTACCTAAAGCAACTAAATAGAAAATGACATCTCTGAGAAAAGAACTTGCATCCAGCTGAACGTTTTTTGAAACGAACGCGACTGCTCCCACTACTATAGTAGTAACGAACACTCCTGCTCCCAAAAGTTCTCCGATAGAAATACCATAAACGTTTGCCTTTACTAAAAAAATAAAAAGTAAATCAAAAATTTAAAAAATATTACATAATAATCAATAAATAATAAAAATAAATTAATTAAAAAAGTAAATTTAAAAAATTAAAAAAAAATAAATTACCAGCTACTATTGTACCACTCACATCAGGTGCTCTAAAATTTGTGAAATAAAATAAAAAGTGGTTTTTTTATTTTTTTATTTTTTTTTACCCATTTCCTAATGCCATCAACGTTAAACCAGCAATATCAGGAGGAATGTGAAATGTTTCTACAATACAAGAAAGTGCAGGACCTTTAAAGAAATGATTTATATTTATTTTTTAAAGATATTAAATAATAAATATTAATTCAAAAAATTATCTGAAAAATTATATATTTTTTTTTTTATTTTATATTTACAAAAATATTCATCAGCAGATGTTCCTAAAACTATAAATAGAACCAATATCCATCCTATGAAGAATATCCATGAAAGCCATTTTTGATTTTCTATTTTGGAACAATAATAAAGATATCTGTAATTGATGAATCCTTCCGGTTGACATATATCTGATTGCAAATATTCGCACAATAGTACATGATCGTTTAAATACTTGTCGAATCTAAGATCAAAAAAAAAAAAATATAGAATATTCCAAAGAAAATTTAAATTTAAGTATTATGTTCAATTTTACTGATTAAATGAAATATTTTCTTAGATATTGAATGGATGGATGGAATTAAGATAATTATATCGATTATTAATATAAAATTCACTTTCAAAAAAAAATCGCTTGGCATCTCATAAAATAAAAATATAAAAATAATTTTTATATCTCTACACTCAAATTTAATATATTGTGAATAAATTTCGATATTTATCTTACGAGCATTCATCATCTGTTGAATTTTGTAATTTGATTTTGTTTGCAATTCTCCTTTCATGAATATTTTTATGTTTTACACCCAAAGTATCTTTATGTATTGATGATGTGCTATTCCATTCAAATGTTACAAAAAGGGAAGCAGAAATGGATAGAAACATCAAAACAATCAAAAATAATCCAATTTTGGTGGTATTTTTAATGGTTCTTCTTCTCAGCATATATTGACGCTGAGTGTATAAATTTATACTTTCACTGTTCTTGGTCTCCATCATCAAAATTTTATTTTAATTAATTTCATAAAAAAAATATTATAAAATTTATAAAATATAAAATTAATTTATTTAATTTATTTAATTACAATTTTGGACTCTTCAATTTAAAAATATTTTTCTCTCCACCCTTTTTAATATTTCGAACAACACAAATTTAGGAATTTTCGTCAAATTCCTTGAAGAAAACTTTAATGAAAGAAGAAAAGAAAAGATAGAGTTCTTGAAAGAAGGAATTAAAGCTTTGTGTATATCTGGACTCCATGATAAGTTGCATTCCAAGAGTAAATTGATTTTATTGATTGAATTTTCGGAGATTTTGTTTGAAGAAAAATTGATTTTGGTAAGAGTTGTGTTTCTGCGGAGAAGATTAAGTGTTGGCTCGACAATTTTGCCTGTTAATTGGTTATTAGAAATATCTATTTCTGTCAAATTATTGTTTAGGTATAGAGATTCAATAATAGTTAGGAAATGATCATCTTTTGTGATATTTTGAGCCAAATTTAAGAATTTGAGAGATTTATTTGATTTGATTATTCCTGAAATCTGAGAAATGCTCCCCATTAGAAAGGAATGACTCATGTTTAAGGCAATCAAAGATGTATTTGTCTTTAAACTTTCGTTTAAAGCTAATATAACATCGCCATCGATATTATTTCCTCCCAAATACAGCTTTTTGGTGGTTTTATTTGAAGAAAGAGAACTTACAAAAGAATTCATTGCTTCATAACTCAAAGAATTAAAACTCAAATGCAAAGTGCTGAGAGTATTGTTTTTTAAATACATTTTTTTGATATATTCAATCGAATCTTCCAACAACAAATTATAACTAAGATTCAGTTGAATCAGTGACTTGTTTGTTTCTAATGATTCACAAAGAATTTTTACAGAAAGGCAATTTAGGGCGTTGGAGTTGAGATGAAGCTTTTTTAATGTTTGATTAGTGGATAAATATTCGGATATCACTCTTATTGACTCTATATCTAATGCATTGAAAGAAAGATTAAGATTAGTTAGAGTATCATTCGTTTTTAATGATCCCATAAGATCTTTGATTGATTCCAATTTCAAATCATTTGATCCCAAATCAAGATATTTTAGTGATTTGTTTGATGATAGTTGATTGCAAAGGATTTTATTCTTATTGTGATCCAATTTGACCTTATTCAATTTGAGAGTATGAAGTGATTTGAGATTTTCTGAAATATCTTTTATTTTATCAATTCCTAATTCTTTAATTTGAACAATTATTGATCCATTATTCTATATATTCTTTTTGTTAGTTTAATAGTTCAATCTTATTTAAAAATTTAATTTGTTTACATCAAATTCCATTTTGTGTTTTTTTTTCTTTATTTTGATTCACCTTTTGTAGGATGAATGTTTCTTTTATGTTGATATTTTTTCATATGAAACAATTTTCCAGTAAAATTATAACAAGAATTTCTTTTGATAGATAAATTATGATTTCATGTTTGTTCATCTATGAAATATACAAGGATATTCAATCAGTGTCTTGTCTCATTTTGTTTTCTTTGATTAATTAATTTTATAATTATATTCTCTTTCTTTAATAAAATTTTGGAGTAAGCTATATAGATAAGATTTTGATATCAGAGAATGTTATATCTCAGATTTTCTATAATTTTTTTCAAATATAAATTTTTTATGTTCGAAAGTAAAAAGAAAAATATAAAAAAAATTTAAAAATGAAGAATACTTTCAAAAAAGTGACCAAATATACAAGGAATACATCAAAATATTTTATTCCTTTTTCCAAAAGTTTTAGTATTAACACTAAATTTACCAATATGAACAAGAATATTAAAATGCTTCAAACAATACCATCCTCCAAAAACCAAATTATGAATCACATAGTTCCAATTAAAAAATATGTGAGATATTACACTCAGAAAACACAAGTTGTAGGAGAATCATTGATCCCTTTGGTTAATAAATTACAAGAAGTTTTCTCTTTGGCCAATTATGAATATGATTTGCCTCAAATTATAGTAGTTGGAAGTCAATCAAGTGGCAAAAGGTAATAAAATTTTGAAATTGTGAAATAGATTCTCATCAAATCAAATATCTTTGTAAAGTTCTGTATTAGAAAATTTGGTTGGAAAAGATTTTTTGCCAAGAGGTATTTCAATGGATATCTGCTGTATATTTTGACAAATTAACCAATTTTAAAATATAGGTTCCGGAATAGTGACAAGAATGCCTCTTATATTGCAATTGGAACCATTAGGTAAGTTAATTTTGGTTAATATTGGAGTTTTTAATTTAAAAGGAGCTTGAAATTTCCCAAGAAAAATTAATATATGATAAACTATTTGATTTATACAATAACTTGAGATATTATAACAGATATTCTGAATATGTGATATAAATTTTTGAGTTCTGTTTATAACAGATCATTTCAAGAATATTGGATAAAATCAAGATGATTATGGTACAATTGATTTAAAAATCACTTTATGATGAAAATTTTTTGTTTGAATTCATCAATCTTCCCCATATAACATATCTTTGTCGAAAGTGAAATATTTGATATTTTATTTTTTTGTTATAATTTCGAAGAAAGTTTTTGGTTTTGCTGTTTTCTCTATAAAGTTTTTTCTAAAAAAATTTCATATTTCCTCAATTTAAATAAAATCAAAAAAGTTTAATTTTTTTTTTACACCTTTTCATTTTTAATATTTTTAATTCTTTAATTTTTTATTTTCAATATTTTAATGTTTAATTTTTTTTTTAAAAGACAAAAACGTAGAAGAAAAAGACTATGCAATGTTTACGCACATGGATAAAAAGTTCTACGATTTTGAAGAAGTGAGAAGAACCATTGAAACAGAAACCGACAAAATGTGTGGAACAAACAAGGGGATCTCCAGACATCCTCTCATTTTGAAAATTCACGCCAAAAACGTCCTCCCTTTGACTCTTGTCGATTTACCTGGTTTAACCAAAGTTCCTGTTGGTGATCAACCAAAAGATATTGATCAACAAATCAGACAAATTGGTAAAAATTTTTTTTTTTTGTTTTTTATTTTTTTATTTTTTTATTTTTTTATTTTTATTTTTTTATTTTTTTATTTTTTTATTTTTATTTTTTTATTTTTTATTTTTATTTTTTTATTTTTTTATTTTTTTTATTTTTTTTATTTTTTTATTTTTTATTTTTTTTTTATTTCATTTTTTATTTTATTTTTTCATTTTTTTCATTTTATTTTTTCGATTTCTTCTTCTTTAAATTAACATTATTTTTTCATTTTTATTTTTTAAATTAACATTATATTTTTAGTTGAAAGTTATGCTACAAACAAAAACTCCATCATTTTGGCAGTTTCTGCAGCAAATCAAGATTTGGCAACAAGTGATGCTCTCCAACTTGCAAAGTAAATCTCTTTTTTATTTTTATTTTTTTATTATCTTTTAATTATTTTTTTTATTTTAATTTTAATTTTTTTATTTTGATTTTTTTTTAAAAAAAAATTTATTTTTTTATATTTTTTTCATTATTTTTTTTAATTTTAAAATTTTTTATTATTTTGATTTTTTTTTTGTAGGAGATTTGATCCAGAAGGAAGCAGAACAATTGGAGTTTTGACTAAATTAGATTTGATGGACAAGGGTGTTGACGCTGTACCTGTCCTCACTGGCCAAGTCATTCCTCTCAGAATGGGGTAAAAAAAAAAAAATTTTTTTTAAATATTTAAAAAAAGAATGAAAAATGAATAAAATATATAAAAATAGAATCATAAAATTACTTTTTAAAAAGAAATGATGATATAATTAATAAAATAAATCAAATAAACAAAAATGAAAATAATTAAAAATATAAAATAAAAATCATTCCAAATAAAATTATAAAAATATGATCAAATATTAAAATCAGAAATAAATTAATAAATTAATAAATAATATAATTCAAAATTTTTTTAAATAAAATAATGATTAAAAAATAAATATTATGTAAAAAATAAACAAATAAAAATAAATGAAAAATTAAATGAAAAATTAAATAAAAAAATAAATAAAAATAAATAAAAAAAAATAAAAATGAATTTAAATTTTATTTTAAAAAAAAAAGATTTGTGGGAGTAGTGAATAGAAGTCAACAAGACATTAATGACAAAAAGCCAATTAATCAATCTTTGTCTCACGAAAGTGAATACTTTGCAAATCATCCAAGATACAGATTGTTTAACAGTTTGACAGGAACTCAAACTTTGGCTACAAAGTGTAACTCTCTTTTGAATGAGCACATTCAAAAAGTTCTCCCTCAAATCAAAAAAACCATCAAAAGACAATTAAACGAAGCAAGAGAAGAAGTAAAAAATATTTTTCATTATTTTTTTATTATTATTAATTTTTTAACATTATTTTTCATTTTTTATTTTTATTTTTTATTATTAATTTTTATATTTTTATCTTTCATTTTTATTTTATTTTATTTTTTATTTTTTTATTTTTTTATTTTTTTATTTTTTTATTTTTTATTTTTTTATTCATTTTTATTTTATTATTTTTTTATTTTTTTATTCATTCCATTTTTATCATTATATTTTTATTTTTATTTATTTTTTTATTATTTTTGAATAGTTTTTAATGATTTTTTTATTCCATTTATTTTCAAAAAAATAATTTTTTTATATTTGAATAGTTACAAAAATACGGAGAAATAGCACCATTGACAAAAAGTGGACAAGGATGGTTGTTACTTCAATTAATAAACAATTTCACCATCAACTTTCGTTCCGCCATCACCGGTTTGACTGCAGAAAGTGTCGACATGAAACAGTTGAATGGAGGTGCCCGTATTCGTTACATTTTCAATGAAATCTTTTGCAAAACTCTTGATGAGATGAATCCTTTGGATGGTATTTATTTTTTTGTTGATTTTTTATGTTTTAAATTTTATCATATTTTTTATTTTTTATTTTTTTTTATTTTTATTTTTTATTATTCATTAAATTTTATTTTTTATTTTACATTTTTACATTTTTTTTTTATTTGAACATTTTATGTTTATTTGAATTAGATATTTATTTTTTATTTTTTTTTTATTTATTTTTAAATTAATTTTATTTTTATTATTTTATTCTTTGTTTGTTTACAATTTTTTTTGATTTGAATATTTTTTTTTTTTTCAATTTTATTTTATATTCTTCAATATTTCAATTTTTTTTATTTGAATTGAATATTTTATTTTTTTATTTTATTTTATTTTTATTTTTTTTTGTTTATTTTTTGTTTATTTTTTTTTTTGGTAGGACTTTCAATAGAACAATTCAGAACAGCAATTAGAAACGCATCAGGACCAAAACCTTCTTTGTTCGTACCTGAAGCTGCCTTTGAAATTTTGGTGAGACAACAAATCGAGAGACTTTTGCCCCCTGCTTTGGACTGTGCAAACCTTGTCTTGACTGAACTTGTAAAAAATAAATAAAAAATAAAAAATAAAAAATAATAAAAAATAAAAAATAATAAAAAATAAAAAATAAAAAATAAAAAATAAAAAATAAAAAAATAAAAAATAAAAAATAAAAAAATAAAAAAATAAAAAATAAAAAATAAAAAATAAAAAATAAAAAATAAAAANTATTTTTTATTTTTTATTTTTTATTTTTTATTTTTTATTTTTTATTTTTTATTTTTTATTTTTTATTTTTTATTCTATTATTTTTTTATTTTTATTTTTAAAGTACGGAAAACCACAAACTTTTTGATAGTAATTTCAAAAAGTGCATTTATGTTTTGATACTCTCTTTGAAACTTTACTACAAAGCTACTAACATCAAACTCCCCAAGTTCGTAATGTACGAAATCATCAAGAAGATAGGGCACTTTGGAAGAGACAAAAAAACTTATCCCAAGTCCCAAACAAAAGAAAAGTGTTCAATATTTTAAAATTTAGTTTTAAAAATAAAATTTGGAACATAAAACAATTTTGATAGATTTAATTTTGTTTTTTTTTTTTTAAATTATTTTTTATTTTTTTATTATTTGTGACAAAATAAATATTTTTTTAATTTTTTTTTGGACATTGTTTCTTTTTGGATATAAATTGTTAATCTTGTATTTTTCGATTTCAGGTTCCATCATCTTGGGAATATAAAAAAATAAATTATAATCAAACAGAAAAAATATATTTGCTTTCTTTTTTTTTTCTTTTACCATCTGTTGATATGAATGTAAAATTGAATGATTTGTTTATCAATTGGTTTTGAGTGTATAATCTTTTTATTTTGACAGTGATAAAATTAATATAAAATTATTTTTCTTTTTTGTTTTTTACAGAGGAATATTATTATTGTTATTCAATGAGATTGATAATTGGTTCTGATTTCGATTGAATTGAGGGATATATTTAGTCATTGTTTTTCCAATAAAATTTGATTTTGATGTTGATCTGAACTTGTTTGAAAAATTCTTCATTTTTTTTTTTTTTATTTTTAGATAAACATAAAAGTGAGATTCAATTGGCTTTAATTACTTTAATTACATTTTTTAAAAAAACATTTTTAATTATTTGAGATAATGTCTAAACTTGTGAAATCAAAAGAAGGATAATTTGTGACATCATTTACAACGGAAACTGGAAAAAAACAATAGTCTTTTATGAAATCGGGGATATCTTCATAAGTTTTAGAAAGGAAATAAGCATCAGGTATATTCAAATTAGGAATATCTTCTTCATTAACATACAAGTCTAATATTTTCTCAATATTCTATTTAAAAATTAATTTTTAAAAAATTGAAAGAGAACAAAATTAAAATTTTTTTTTACCATATATTTAAAAGAAGGTAGTTTGCTGAAATTATCCTAGTTTGGT
The DNA here is from genome assembly GCA_024220525.1 of Cochliopodium minus. Classification (NCBI taxonomy): domain Eukaryota; phylum Discosea; order Himatismenida; family Cochliopodiidae; genus Cochliopodium; species Cochliopodium minus. The sequence goes on along the minus strand of JAMYWO010000016.1, from coordinate 98,124 downwards.
TTAAATTTTTTCAAAAATAATAGTTTTTTATTGAGAAGATTTTTTTTACCATATAAATGGTGGTTTTAGTTACAAAGTGGGCATAACTTTTCCCGTCGGACCTTTTTAAATATATGTCGTTTAGAAATCTCATGATAGGAAATTGTATTGTTGGATCTATCTCTAGTTTTACTCTGAAATTAGCTTTGTCCAACACTATTTAAAAAAAAAAAAATAAAAAAATAAAAAAAAATTAGATAAATAAAAATAAAAAAAAATAAATCGAATTAAAATGAAATTAAATAAATAAATAATTAATGTTTTAAAATTTTTTTACTTATTCCATGTTTTTCTGGACATAAATCAGGGTAGAATACATTGGTTAGCTCTCCTGGCTGGTATCCTAAAATACTCCCCAGTGTATGAGAGTACTCATAAATATAGGCGGGTTGGGGATACTGGAACTTTCCTTCCAAAGGAAATTCTGATCTCATCATGATCCATATTGTATTTTCTATTTATTTATATTATGAGTTAGAGTTGCATAAGGAAAAATAATTGCATAATTATGGGAATCACAATACATGTTAATATCAATTGTAAATTAGAAGATATATCCAATATAGAGATGATTTTTTATCGTGTTTAAAATATCCAGACACATATTAAAAAAGAAAAATTTCCCCTTATGTGTATCTTTTTGTAATTATTAATTTTATTTTAGAATAATTAATATTATTTAAATAATATTATTTAAATTTGAATAATATATTTTTACCCACAAAGTTTCTTGATTGTATTATATTTTTATATTCTAAATTTTTCTTTTTCAAAGTTTCTAATTGTTTCTCCAACTTTACTTTTTTTATCAATGATTGATCTGGCACTCTTAATCCACAATTATTGCAAAACACTGCTTCAGATTTTAACAAATTTGAACATTTACCACATTTGATGTTGTCTTGTGCCATCTTTATCTTTTTTTCTTTATCAGATTCATTTCTATTTTCAAAATAAAAAGTCAAATCAATTAATATTGACTTTTAAATTTATAGAATCTCAAATCTTCTTCGTACAAGTTTATTTAAAATTAAAAAAAATTATTTACTTGGGTCTTCCAACTGCTTTCCTTTTATTATTTTCTACACATTCAGCTTTATTTCTAATACATTGAAAACTAAAATTTTGAAAAAATAAATTATATATTTTTAGATTGATAGAATGATATTTGAGGTTACCATGGTCTCTTTCCATCACATTTTCTAAAATGATAGTTTTTTTATTTATTCAAATTAATAAAAGAGGGAATTTAAATTTTTATTTTGTCAAATAAATAAAAATACTGACCTGTGGTTTTCTCTACAATATAAACAAGCAACAATATTTTTAATGGACATATAGAATGTAAATAAGATTTTTTATAATTTAATTTGGAGAAGAATTATTGATTTTTTTTTTTTTTATATTTTTTTTTTCTTTTTTTTCAGCAAAAAATAATTTAAAAATAAATTCAATACTTCCTCTAACATATTGAAAAAAACTTCCTCATAAATTCATTTCAAAAAAAAAAAAAATTTTAATTCCAAATTTCCCACCCTTTTCACATCTTTTTCGAAAAAAGAATTTCTTATTTGTTTTAAAATGGATCAATGAATTATTTGATAAACTTCAATATCTTGAACTTTAAAGTTATTTGAACCACACAAAAAGCTTTTCGCTTCTTTGGTAGAGAATGAGAATGGACAACCTTCAAAAGTGTATCCCAAATCAGAATAACTGTTGGTATTTTGGTTACAATTGTCAGAGATGTAAATCTTCAAAAAAATTTGAAAAAAAATTGATAAAAATATAAAAAAAAAAAAATTTAACATCAGAACCACCACCATATATTGGGCCAAAAGAAGTGAAATCATAAATACTCTTCTGTGAGTTTTTGCAATTCATTTTGATGGGCATATTGTGAGGGTTCGAAAGAGAAAAGATGAAAGTTTCTTTATTATCTACCCAACCCAATTTAGAACCCCAATGACAAGGAGTATATCCACCAAAAAAAAAGTCATTAGCTATGAAAAAAAATTTTGAAAAAAATAAATTTAAAAAATGAAATTTAAAAATGAAATTTAATTGAGTTTACCTTTTATAATCACCAAATTTTTTGGTTTAAAATCACAGAAATTGTGAAAATCTGAAGCAGAATATCCATTTTTAGAAGCAGTGTATATGCAGTTCAAAACAGTCTTATCGTTCTCTAATAATCCCGCTTCTTTCAAGAACTTTTTGAGGAAGAAAAGTTCTTTGTTTGGCAAAAAAGTGTTTCCCATTCCTCTAATTCTATTGTATTTCGATTCTCTATGAATAAGTTTTTCATCTAATAAATATTAATAAAAAAATATTAATAAATGAAAATTAAAATTGAAATTAAAAAAATTAATATAAATTTGATAAAATTAATAATAAAAAATTAATAAAATTTTAAAAAAAATTAATAAAAAGACCCCTTGATTTCTTTTTCATTTTTAATTCTTTTTCTAGGATTATTTGGTTAAGGTTAATTTGTTGGGAGATGGAATCTAGTTTCTCCAACTGTTTTTGCATAATTTCGACCATCTTGAACTGAACTTCTCCTTCACTAAGATAATCCTTGTTGGAGCGGTCTTCTTCTGTGACGATATAATCTTCTTCACCTGAGTTTTGCTCAAGATTATTTTTCAATTGTTCTTTGAGGAGATTGTTTTCTTTTTGGAGAGATTCTTTATCTTTTTCTAGTTGGACAATCAATTCTCTATTCTCTGCAAAAATGAGTGAAAGCTTGTTTATTCTCGTCATTATTTTATCTGCTTTTTAAAAAAATAGATTTGTTTAATTCAAAAAAAAAAAAAAAAGAAATTCAAATAATCAGATAAACCTGTTTGGTTCAGCGGACCTTCTTTTTCTCCTCTTAATAAATCTGCCAATCTATTGAAATTTTCTTTGAGGCTCTTCACTTTAGTTTTTGGGAGTTCGATAATTAGTGATCCAAGTAATTCTATCACCTTTGAAAAAAAAGGTTTAAAGTCAAAGTAATAAAAAGAAATTAAAAAAAAAAAAAGAAAAAATAATCAAATTTTATCAACATTTTCATCAGAACATTCAATTCTTAAAGTTGACTGATTTAAGTCATTCAAAAAATTTGCACTGTAAAACTTTGTAAATATTTGTTCTATGATGGAATGTACTCCAAGCCAATCTACTTGTTCAGGGTTCTTTCCTATTTTTATGATTTTATAGTTCTGGGGATTGATTGATATGCACCATTTTATCAGTTGGCTGGTGAGAACATTGGTATGATGTGCTTCCACAATTTGAGATTCATCATTTGATTTTAAGGTGTATTTAATATCTCCCGATTCAACAACCAATCTTTTTTTAAACATTTAAATATTCTCGTCAATATTTGTTTGGGGTTTGAATTTTTTTTTAATATTCCTTTGAATAGAAAATCAAATTAAAATGGGTGGAAATAGAATGGTGAAATTTTGTCCAAAAAATAAATTTATGGTGAATGATATTCATTGATAATCACTACAAATCACCAAATCTATTTTTTATTTTAATTTTTAATTTTGTATATGATTAATAGGGAAATTTAGTCAACAAATGAAAGATGAAAGAAGTGATATAATCACGATTTCACAAAGATTTATTTTATTATACCATGTTATTTAAATTCAAATTAATTCAAAGAAAAAAAGAAGAGAAAGATCAAAGAAAAGAAAAAAAGAGGAAAACTGTAAGAAGTAGAAGAAGCAAAATTTGTGTTAGAACCAGTACCATTGTTAGTAGCAACACCACTGTCTCCCAAAACAGGAAGAGAACCAGTGATAGGTTCAATGAAAGTAGATCTGTAAGCAGAAACATCAGTATAAACACCATAGTTTCCAGTTGCTCCACATTGGATTTGTACTGTTGAGTTGATGGTTCCTGCTACCACTATTCCAATTTGGACATAGATGTTTTCATTCAAAACTACCGTTAATGGTCCTCCACTGTCTCCTTGGCATGAATCCTTTCCTTTTTAAAAATAAAGATTTAAGAAAGAAAAAGAAAAAGGAAATGATTTTTTTTGATTTTTTATTTTTCATATTTAGAGGTTTCTGTTTTATTTATTATTTTAATTTTAATAAAAACATATTTATTGAGATTTTGATTTGATTTAAAATTTTATCTTTCTCTTTTATTTTTATTTCTTATTTTTTTATAATTTTATCTTTTCATTTGTTATTAATTTACCATCAGCACCAGCACAAACGTAATTGAAATTGAAAGCGCCAGGATAGAGACCATTGGAAGCAAGGACTTGATTACAAGCAGTGAGAGAAACGGTAGGAATTTGAACAGCTTGTAACTGGTTAGAAGGTTGTCTTCCCGCCACATTTTTGTCTCCATTTGTCAACCCAAACCCACTCACGAATGATGCTGTTCCTGTTGGATATGATGAAGTGTCTTGTGGTCTTGCGAGCACAACTGGTTTTGTTGCTATTTTTCGAATGAGAAAAATTTTTGATGAGGAAATAAATTAAATATATTTAATTTAATAACTATAAATCAATTTATTAATTTAAAATTTATTAAATTTATTAAATTAAGAAAAATAGGAATGGAAATTCAGTTAATAAACAAATTGCTGTTTGAATTTCATCTTTATGATGAATGCCAAATTTTAATTGTGAGAGATAACTTATCATATATGATATTATTGCTTTCTAAATAGAACATTGAAGAAAGATAATGATATAACAGCATGTATTCACAAAGGTGACTTTGATATTAATTAATTTTTTTATGATTATTTCTTACAATCATCGAAAGTGATATCTGAAACTTGTAATACTGCAATATCTGTTCTGATAAAGCTATTTGAAGTGTAAGTGGGATGAATGGTGACTTGAATGACACTATATTTTTTGCTTGAGCTAGGGCTTCTCCAGAAAGTAGTGGATGCAGCAAATACATTTGAAAGGCTTCTATCAGTATTATCTGTGATGTTTCTAAAGCAATGGGCAGCTGATAGAATGTAATTTTTGCTTAATATGCTTCCTCCACAAAAAATAGTGCTCCCTCCATTTACAGTTTGGATAAGAGCTACTTGATATGGATATTTATTTGTTGTTGTAAGTGATCCACCGATTATTCTCTGTGGTTGATTTCCTATTTATAAAGTGATACATTTGTGATATTTTGTTGGATATTTGAAAATTAAAATTACCATAAACAGACAAAATGAATAACAAAAAGATAGAAGCAATAAATTTATTCATTTTATTTTTATTTATTTCCCTTCTCATTTTTAAAAGATTTTTTTGATAATGAAGGAAATTTACAAACAATATAATGCTTTACAAAAAATTTGGTTTAAAATGATTCAAAGAAGAAGAAAAATCAAAGAAAAGAACAATATTGGGAAACTAAAAGATACGGAAATTGCATAGTTGGCAGTACCATTATTAGTAGCAACACCACTATCTCCCAAAACAGGAAGAGAACCAGTGATAGGTTCGATGAAAGTAGATCTATAAGCAGAAACATCAGTATAAACTCCATAATTTCCAGTTGCTCCACATTGAATATTTACGGTTGTGTTTACTGTGTTGAAAATAACTACTCCAATCTGAACAAAAGTGTTTTGATTCAAAACCACAACTAAAGGACCACCGCTATCTCCACTACAAGCACTTTTTCCTATTTTAAAAATTTAAATTCAGAAAAAGTTTTTATACAAAGTTTTGCCATTAGCCCCAGCACAGATGTAATTGAAATTTCTAGAGATACCATTATTAGAGAGAACTTGATTACAAGCAGTGAGAGATATGGTAGGAATTTGAACAGCTTGCATCTGATTAGAGGGTTTTCTATTAGTAACACTCATATCTCCTATTGTCAATCCGAAACCACTTACATATGATTCTGTTCCAGTTGGATATAAAGAATTATCTTGAAATCTTGCAAGTACGACAGGTAGAGTAGCTTTTTTTTAAAAAGAAATTCAATGTTTTTCCAAATTAATTTAAGAAATTTCAAATTTACAACTATCAAAGGTGATATCAGATACTCTTAACACACAAATATCTACTTGATTTTCTATATTTACAGTTGAAATGTAACTAGGATGAATATAGGTTTGAAGAATTTCAAATTTTTTTGATTTATCAATTTTATCTAGATGTGTTGTGGAAACTGCAAATACATTTGAAAGGTTTCTGTTTGTATCATCACTTGAATTTCTAAAGCAATGAGCAGCAGTTAGAATGTAATTTTTGCTCAAAATACTTCCTCCACAAAACAATGAGGCAACTCCACTCCCACTTATTGTTACCAACGCAACTTGATGTGGATATCTGGTTGTTGTGGTTAAAGATCCCCCAACTATCCTTTCTGTTTTTTGACCTATTTAACTTTTAAGCCCAAATTTCCTTTTTAAGTTAAAAATATCAAACCATTTATGGAAAATAGAAAGCAATATATAAATAAAGCCAAATGTATCTTCATTTTTTATTTTATTTATAATTCTCCTTCAAAATTCACGTAACTTAATTGAAATTATTATTTTGAAAGGATTTTATTACATTTTTTTTTTCTTTTTCAATTAATCTATAAAAGAAAAAAAGAAGAGAAAAATCAAGGAAAACAATAAAAGAGGGAAACTTAAAGGAATGGAAGAGGCAAAGTTAGCAGTACCATTGTTGGTAGCAACACCACTATCCCCCAAAACAGGAAGAGAACCAGTGATAGGTTCAATGAAAGTAGATCTGTAAGCAGAAACATCAGTGTAAACTCCATAATTTCCTGCAGCGGCACATTGAATTCTCGAAGAAGAGCTCATTGTTCCAAAAATAACGATTCCAATTTGGACATAGATGTTTTCGTTTAAAACTATTGTTAATGCACCTCCACTATCCCCATTACACGAATCTTTTTCTAAAAAAAATTTTTTTTTGCATCATAGTAGTTCATTTAATTTTTTTTTAAATATTTTTTTCTTGTTTACCATCAGTCCCAGCACAAACAATTGGAAAATTAACAAATATTCTATTTTTATTTAGTACTTGTGTACAATTTGAAAGAGGAACTGTGGGTATTTGAACAGCTTGTAACTGATTGGAGGGTCTTCTACTGACTTGTGTATCCCCATTCATGTATCCAAACCCGCTCACATATGTTTGAGTCCCTGCTGGAAAAAAAGACCTGTCTTTTTCTCTTGCCATGATTACAGGTAATGTAGCTTTTTATTAAAAACAATTTAATTAATTTAAAAAAAAAAAGATGTCTCTATTATAAAATTGGATTGATTATAATTGATGAATTTGGGATTTATCATTATGCATCTCAAATCCTATCTATCCATCCCACAACCAATCAAAATAATTAATAAATATGTTGGATAATAACATTTTATTATAAAGTTTTTCTTTTTTACTTGAATCAAATGAGATGGTGGAAACTCTCAAGACACAAATATCAACTCTATTTGCCACTTCTTCATTATTGTTATAGGAAGGATGTATAAATTTTTCGATAACTTTATATTTTTTATTGGGAGAGATTCTATCCAGATAGGTTGTGGAGACAACATAAACATAGGAAAGGGATTTTTCAAAATTTAATTGGAGATTTCTAAAACAATGTGCAGCAGTCAAAACGTAATTTTTGCTCAAAATGCTTCCTCCACAAAAAATTGATTCACCATCTCCATTATCTGTCACCAATGCCACTTGATATGGATAATTCAAGGTAGTTGCAGGTGATCCTCCCACTATTTTCGCAGTATTTCTACCTTTAATGTATAAAATTAGTCAATTTTTCTTCTTTCCAAAAAGAATTTTCAAGGTTCTTATACCATTAACAACAGAAAATATCAACAACAATAAAATTAAAAGAAGAATATTGTTCATTGAGCAATTATCCTTTTGAAAAAATGATTGATTGAATCAATTTTATCACAATGATTTGATTTCTAAATCTTTTTTTTTTAATCTTTCCAAAAAAGCAATTTTTTTTATTTATTTTGTTTGATCCTTAAAAGGGAGATACACAAAATTTTGTTCAAATGGATCTTTTGAAAAGGGAAAGAAAGTTGCTACATAAATTTTAACAAAGTTTTACAAAATTTCAAAGAAAAAGAGGGAAAAAAGTAAAGTAGATACACAAATGAACATAGGAGAGAAAGAAAAAGAGGAAACAGAACTTGTAGTAGCAGTTGTAGTAGAAGAACCAGTACCATTGTTAGTAGCAACACCACTATCCCCCAAAACAGGAAGAGAACCAGTGATAGGTTCAATGAAAGTAGATCTGTAAGCAGAAACATCAACGTAAACTCCGAATGTTCCTGATCCTCCACATTGTATTTGGGCAGAGGTGGGGACGGTTGACGAAGAAGTTACTCCAATGAGAACGTAGACGTTTTGGTTGAGGACGACTGACATTGGTCCTCCACTATCTCCGCTGCATGAGTCCTTTCCTTTTTTTAAAAAAAGAATTATTTGGAAGAATAAATTCAAAGAAATCATTATTTATAAAGTAATATTAAAGAAACAATTAAAAAATTAAATAAAAAAATTAAAAGTGGAATAAAACGAAATTTAAAATACAATTTAAAAAAGATAATTAAAAAAGATTAAGAAATTAAAAAAAATAGAATAAAGGTTTTATTTACCATCAGAACCAGCACAAACAAGTGGAATAGACAAAACTGTGACACCATTGTTTGCCATAGAAGTGGTGCAAGTATCAACAGAAAGGGTTGGGAGTTGGACTTCTAACATTTGATCAGAAGGTCTTCTGTTGGGGTCTTGAGTGTTTCCGCTTGTGAGACCAAATCCAGTGATGAATGAGGTTGTTCCTATTGGAAATAATGTTGTATCTTGGGTTCTTGCAAGAATGATAGGTAATGTATCTTTGAAAAATTAAAAAATTTATTTAATAAAAAAATTAATAATTTCAGAGAATAAAATATAAATAATAAAATTAAAGTTTAAAAGTTTATAAATAGGAGATAAAAGAAATAATAAAAATGTTTATTTATCATTTAAATATATATATATTTTTTTTTTTTTTACTTCCATCAAATGCTATATCTGAAACTCTGATGATACATAGATCCACTCTATTTGCCACCGCAACAGAGGTTGAATAAGAAGGATGGAAATTCGTTTGGAGGATGGTATATTTTTTGCTGGCAGAGATGCTGCTGAGGAGGGTGGTAGATACTGCTTTTAATTTGGAGAGACTTTTATCTACATTTGAAGATCCAGTCACATCTCTAAAACAATGTCCCGCTGTCAAGATGTAATTCTTGCTCAGGATACTTCCTCCACAAAATAAACTCACGCTGCTTCCATCATCTTCCACCAATGCAACTTGATATGGATATTTTGTTGTTGTGGTTGCTGATCCTCCAATTATTCTTTCTGATGTTGTTTGTCCTATTCAAATACAAAATATTATTTAAATAATAAAATAATTGGTTTTAAATAATTTACCATTAACAATCAAAACGAAAACTAAAAATATAACCAATATATTTTTCATTTTTTTTTTTGTTGATTTCTCAAATCAATTTTTTTTTATATTTTTTAATTTCTCAATTTTCCATAATTAATTTATAATTTTTATTTAATTTTCCTATTTTTGAGCAAACCTCTTTCTATGCAAATAGGATTGAAATGAAAAGATATTAATTTTAATTTGATTAATTTGAAGTTTAAATTTTTGTTTATTTGTCAGGAACTTTCGGAAATATATAAAATCTAAAAATTAATCAGTATTAACTTTATTTATTTTTAAATTTAACTTTTAAATTGGATAAACTTTGAATGAGATCAAAAAAAGAAAAAAAAACAATTCATAAATAAATTTTTTTTGCTTTTATTCTTTTTCTTTAGTTTTTGATTTGAGATAAAGTAGAAAGACCCATCTTGGCTTGAATGATGGATGCAATTTCAACTTCAAACTCATCCAAGACGACAACAGCACGAATAAACTTGGGCTCGAAATCTTTCATGGAGCTGAAAGAACGAAAAGATACCTTGTTGTTGATGTTGCTGTCTTGAATGGATCTCAAAGAATTCAGGTTTTCACGATAATGATTTAATTTTTTGTCAAATTCTGGAATACGGTTGGCTATTTTCTCTCCTATTGTTATTTTAAATAAAAAAAGATGTAAAGAAAAAGATGTAAAGAAATAATGAAATTGAATTTTATTAATTTATAATTTTTATTTTTATTTTCATTTTTTTTTTGTTTTATTTTATTATATTATATTTAAATTATAATTTTTATTTTTTAAATTTATCATTATTTTTTTTAGTAATTTTTATTTTTTTTTGTTTTATTTTTATTATAATAAATTTATCATTATTTTTAAAGAAATTTTTTTTAGTAATTTTCATCAAATTTCTTTTTATCATGATTTTTTTTTTAATAAATTTTTTTATATTTTTTTTATTATTTAAAATTTTTTTTTTTTTATTTTACCTTTTTCAGAAACACGATGAAGAGTTTCATAGACAGAAGGAACACTGGGGTTTTTGTTATTAAAAAGGAAATTGTAGAGGGATTCGTTGGGATACAAAGCGAGTTTGGAGATGATGGAAGTGACGAGGAGGTTGGATTCCAAGCGAGACTCCAAAATATACTCGAGTTTTCTGTAAATGACAGATAAGAAATGACCCAGATATACTTTTTCGTTTACGTCCTCTTCGTCATTATACTCTTTTATGTCTTCTTTTTCTCCCATTCTTTCCATCAAATTTGGTTCCTATTTAAATGAATAAAAAATAAAAATGAAAATATGTACTAGAAAATCAAAAAAATGAACAAAAAATAAAAAAATAATAAAATATCATTTGATCAAATTAAATGAAAAAAATAATAAAAATAAATAAAAATGATTGATTAAAATTAAAAATAAACAGATTAAAACAAAGAATAAAAATGAAAATAAGTAAAAGAATGAATGTTATATGAAAAATAAAAAAATAAAAATGAACAATAAATAATAATAAAAAATAATGAAATTAAAATTTATTAAAATTTAAAAAATAAAAAATTGAAATATAAAATTAAAAAAATGAAAAATAATAAAATTAAATTTAAAAAATTAAATTGAAAAAATTAAAAATTAAAAACAATAAAATTGAAAAATAAAAAATAAAAAATAAAAAATAAAAAATAAAAATAAAATCAAAAATAAAATCAAAAAAAATTAGATATTAAAAAAAAATTGTTTACCATGGCTTGTCCTCCAGATCCTATTAAATCTCCTAGTATGAGATCTTTCTGGTTCAATTTAGTAACAGAATTATCCTCCATCAAATGCTGTTTTAAAAAATAAAAAATAAAAGAATGAATAAAATAAGAATGAAATAAAAAGTATGAACTAAATAAAATGTATGGAAATCAAATGAAAAATAAAAAAAATAAAAAATAATGAAAATGGAAACAAAAAGAATAAAAATAAGTGAATTAAATTTTAAATGAAAAAATCAATCAATAAAAAAAAAAAAAAAATAAAAAAATAAAAAAACAAAAAAATAAAAAAATAAAAAAAAATTGAAAAAATAAAAATAAAAAATAAAAAAAAAAAAAATTTTTTTACTTGTAAATTGTCTTCGATGGAATTTCCGCTGTAGTCAGGAATCTGCAAGTACAAAAACTTTTTCTTGTTCTTTTTGTGCATATGTACCAAAAAGATGATGAGAGACAAAGCAATGATGAAAATAAAACTGGCGCCAGCAGAAACAAGAATGATCAAAGTCTGATTGAAAAAGGGGCCTTTGTAGGAGAGGATGTTCATCGCGTCGCAATGGTAGTTGAGGATGGAGAAGGCGGAGTTTTCTTGTTGGTAGTACAGCTTTCTGAAGTTCACTCCTTCTGTGTATGTTAGCACGTATAATGGTGATCCTGTGTAGTTTGCTTTGTACATGTCTATCACTTTTTCTTGGGCTGTTTTTTTTTTGAATGAATCAAAAAATTTAAATTGTATCAAAATTTCAAAAATAACAAAAATTAAAAATGTTTTTTTTTTTTTTTTTCAAGAAATTAAAAATGTTTTTTAAGAATTTAAAATATAGAAATTAAGAATTCAAAAATAAAATTAAAATGTTTTAAAAAATCAAAAATAAACCAAAAAATTTTTAAAATGAAATAACTATTTAAAAGTAAATTGTTTTTAAAAAATTTCAAATAATTGAAAATGTGAAATTAAAGAAACAAAAATAAGAATGATTCTCAATAAAAAATTATTTCAAAATAATTGAAAAAATGTAAATACATTATAAACAGTAAAGAAAAAAATTTTTTTTAAAGAAAACAAATTATTACGTTTTGGTTCAAATCCTTGAAGTCTGTAATTAATGGATGCCCAATCTCCAGTATCCATATCGTATCCAGCAATGCTAGAAAATTGTTTTAGACCCAATCTCGTGAAATACCCCCCAATGTAAAGGATGGAATTCTCATGTACAGCCAATATGTTTATTTCCGCATCTTTATTAAGTTTGAGAGAAATAATTTAAAAAATAAGAAATTAGTAATAAATAAAAATTTTTGAAAAATGAGAAAATAAAATAAAAATAAAAATAAAAATAAAAAAATAATTAAAAATGAAAGAATTTCAAAAAAAGTTAGTTACCTATTGGAGTGGTAGTACCATTGATAGGTACATAAACACCTTTATTCATGCCAGGACCAGTAATGTCATAACGAACCAAAGAGTTAAAGGTGGTGTTTTCTGGGCCCAAAGTGATATTGAATTTCCCGCCGATATAAATCGAATCTTTGTATGAAGCAAGGGTATTCACTTGGAACGCATAGTTCCCATCTTCGTAGATGACTTGGGAGGGAGCAGCAATGTCAGAAATATCTACAGTCATGATTCTCATGAGATCCGACATGATATGACTCATACCCAGCAACACCAACCCCCTTTCTCTATTCACTGTGAAGGAGTTCAAAGTGTACTGTGTCGTATTCAAATTTTTTATTGTCCATGGTGCATGCTTCACTTTACAGTCTCTTGCAGCTAAGTTGATTTGGAAGTGGGAGTCGATGTATCCTATGTAGAGAACGTCATTCAATGATGCACAATGGAACTTTTCAGTATTTTCATAGTTGATGATGTCTAAATGTGTCTCCTCCCACTGTGTCCCATTCCAAAAGGCTTGTCCGTTGACAAAATTATCAACAGAAGTAAAGTAATTGAAATCTCCCATTACAAAGAACTGTTCTCCACTTTTAAAATAAGAGTAAACAAAAAATTAACAAATTTCTTTAAAAAGATGGTGTTTTTTACCATGTACAAATTCTTGACAAAGGACCAATATCAAAACTTTTGTTCATTTGAGAATAGATGATAGGTTCAGAATAGTTTTGTTTTAAAATGATATTTCTTTGGGAAAGATTAGGATCTATCTCTGACTTTTCATGCATGAACAAATTTGATTGGTAGACTTCAATTGATGTATTTCTCTCGAAAAGACCAGGGCAAGGGTAATAGATCTTTCCTTCGAACGTGTCAAACAAATGTTTTGTGCTATACAGTACATTAGGGGAAGGACAGATATTATTAGCTAATTAAAAAAATTTTATAATTTAAATAAAATATTTCAATTAAAAAATCAATCAATATTGTTTTAATTTTTATTTACCTAACTTTGTCCAAATTCCAGGATAATCTTCGTCCATTGTAGCTACTTCTCCTGTGATGGGCAATACAACAAAAATTCTCCCTTCTTCGTCAGAAACCATCGAAAAAGAGGTGTTAAATCCAGGAGTATCGGGGAAATAGCTCTTTAAGTTTCCTGTTACATTTATATACTTTCCAGTATTAGTATCAGTATCTCTTTCATACTTGATAATTCCTAGAAAAAACAAAATAAAATAATAATTAAGGATTGAAAAAAAAGCATTATTACCATCATATGCCAAAAAAAAAACGTTGAGAGTCATACTAGCCCTCCCTTTCACCCCGAAATTAATTCCATGAAAACTATAACTTTCCTCATCTCCATAAAAACAGTCTCTGTTAAAATCGTACCAATATATCATTCCTTCTTGTTGATTACATAATTTATTCGCAGGGAGCATGAGAGATTGTCCAAATATAACCACATTGAAGTTTGGGAAAGCCAAAGTATAATATACTAAAATTTCATAGAAAGAAGTTTAAAAATAAATAATGAAAGAAAAATTAGTTGAAAATAAGTTTTAAATAATAACAATAAAAAAAATTTGCCTAAATTTCCTATCTCTCCTAAAATATCTAATAATTCTATCCAATCTTGGAGATTATCATCCCAATATGTAAATGAGATTGAAGTCTTTTTTAAAAAAATATTAAAAGAGTTTAATAAATTTTATAATTGAATTACTATTCCAAGTTTGTCTTTTTGGTAAGTTAGGTAAACTCTCCCTTGACCATCACCCGAAGAACTTATAAAATTAGTGAGATACTCCAATCCAGTTTGGAAAACCCCTGAATAAAAGAAAATGATTCAGAAACAAAAAGGAAAGAAATTAAACAATTACCTTGAAGCTGAGAGCATTGAGATGTCCACAAATTACATTTCACCTTTAAAATAAATGATTATTAAATTTATATTTTTTTATTTAAAAAAAATCTTACAATATTGTTTGCAATTAGCTTTGATGGCCCAACAAAGTTTATATCTCCTATCAATACTATTTCATCTCCTGATAGATAAGTCACTGAGCTTATCATTTCTGCATCTATCTGTGTAGAAAATGGCCTCACTTCATCTTTGGTGAATAGAGCCACTTGATGATATCTTACTGTATCTGATATCGTTATTCTCCCATATACCAAAAATCCAAGTTTTTGTTGCATAAATACTTTCTTTATTCCATATATTGATGCTCCTCTAATAAATTAACATTTCAAAATTTTGATAATGGTGTATTTAATTGAGTAATCATTCAATTTATAAAATATTCTGATATATACATCAATTAACCAATTATTGTTTGATTAATTTAAATTGTCACTTTCTAATCACCCTCATTTAGTAAAAATTTTATATACCTTCTTAATAATGTTTCTTGGCTTGTAATATTCTTGAATTGTATTTTACTTGATTGTAGATTTAAATTTTGAGGGTATAATCCAAATCCTAAAGTATAAAAAAAAAATTTCAAAAGTAAATCGATATTTTGTTTTATTATACCATTATCTAGATTGGGATTGGTTCTATCATAAAATATAAGCTTGAAGAAAAAAGAAAAATTAAATATCAAATTTCCATTCAATATAATTCTTTATTTTACCCCTTCCATAGTATTGGATGATATCAATACAATAAAAGAACATAATAAAATGATGTATTTGACAATCATTTTTTTTTTCTTTTTTTTTTATTTTCAAAAGAATATTTCATTTTTATTCACTGATGTAGAAAAAGAGATTTCCAAACCAGCAAA
>JAMYWO010000016.1:66186-82574 GCA_024220525.1 Cochliopodium minus | reverse complement strand
TTCTTTTTTTTTTATTTTCAAAAGAATATTTCATTTTTATTCACTGATGTAGAAAAAGAGATTTCCAAACCAGCAAAATAGTGGTATTAAAATTGTTCAATCAATCTTATAAAAGTGAGGTGATTTAGGAAATCTGTTTCTGGGAAAAATATAAGAAAAAAAAAAATTGAATTCGATAAGATAGGAAGATTTGGAAGATATGACTTTGACATTTGAATATGTAAGAGAAAAAGATGGTTGAATAAAAAAAAAAGAGAATACAAGGTGCAACTAAAAGTTTAATATCAAACAATAAAAAATAAAAAGAAAAATAATCAAATAAAAAAGATCTTCATTTTATAACCATCCATATTTGCTTTTTACTTCATTCTTTGTTTTTTTGGCATTGGTCTTTCTTTCATCCATCAAGACTTGATTTGCATGATGTTCATAAGCAAGAGCAGAGATTTGATGCCTCCTTTTAGCAACCACTGATGGCATTGCATGAGGATTGGATCTGTCAAAATATTGAGCATAATGTTTTCCATATACTTTTTCTTCGTAAGATTTATCTAACAAATCATTTTGTGTTATTTCTTTGAAATTTGATTTATTAGATACACTATTTTGCCATGGATTGAATTTATCAGAGATGCTTCCATTATCTGGCTCTTCTTCATTCACTTCCCTATACCATTCCCAATCATTGTTATAATCAGATTTGCTAGGAACAGATGGTCCAATATCATCCTCTGAGAGGATTATTTTTGGAACAATAGGATCTTCTTTTACTATTTCTTCAGATTTCTTTTCTTCAGTTGGTTTTTTGGGCTTTGGAAGCAAATCTTTGAAGGATTTAGGTTTATCTTGATTTTCCCTTTCCATCTTGAATCTTTTGGCCTTGAGATCATCTTCATCTTCTTCATCATTATTGGATGTTGTGTTTACACTCAAATTTATTGTTTGTATTTTTTTTGGTGGAGGAAGATTAAAGAATGATCCCTTTGGATCTTTCTTTTCAGGAATAAATTTCTTTATCTCCTTCACCACTTCCTCATTATCATTATTTTTGTTTTCCAATTCTTCTTCATTTACTTTATTATCTTCATCATCTGCATATCCCATCAATAAATCCATTTGTTGTTAATTTTTCAAAAAGAGCTGCTTTTTTTTTTATTTATTTTTTTCTGAAATTTTATTTCTTTCAACTGAATAATTATAGATAATTTTTTATAATTGAATTGAGATCAAAAAAAAAGGTATAAATTTATTATTCAACAAATATTCAAGCTTTTTTGATTCAAATCTTTTTTAGTTTAAACAATTTGAAATTTTTTTAAAGGGAGAAAGAAAAAAAAAAAATTTGAGTGATATAAATTCATATTTTTTTTTTATTTGACGGTATTGATCAATATAAAGTATAAAAATGACTGATAATGTTGAAACAAAGCCACCAATCAAAAAACAATTACCAATTTTGGTAAAGAAACAATTACCCACATTAGTCAAAAAAATAGCAATAAAAAAAGAGCAAAATTCAACGACAAATGGACCACCGCCCCCAATACCAAAATATAACTTACCATTATCACCAAAACACAATAATACAAAAACAAAGATAGATGAAGATGGAGACGAAGAAGAGGATGAAGAGGAAGAGGAAAATCAAAAGGAAATACAAATCAAAATAGGGAAATCGCCTAGGAAGATAGAATCGCCAAGGAAAGTAGAATCACCAAGGAAGGATGAACCACTCAAAACACCAAAAAAAATCTTACCCACATTACCTACCAAATCAAACGAAATGAAGGAAATAACTAAAGATATAGGCAAAAAGATTCCACCCACACTTCCTCCAAAGGTATCATCCAATAATGATCTTCCCAAACCTCCTCCTTTATTGAGCAGTGTTAATACTACACATGTGGAGCAGCCTGTGAAGGTATTGCCAAGAACATCTAATAATGATCAGAAGGGAGAATCTCCTAGGGATCAGCCCCTTGAATCACCCAAAGATCCATTGAAAAAAACAGTGACATATAATGCATATAAACCAAGCAAAAAGAGCAATGATTTTTTGAATAGAGCATCAAATGATAATATCAATAACAATAGAACATCAAATGATAATAATAATAATATTAGAACATCTAATGATAATAATAATATCTCCGAATTGACTGAATTAAAATTAGAAGATACACCAATTAATCATGTTGATCCAGAAAAACCTCAAAGAATGGTTCCAAAATTGCCCGAAAAATCCAAAAAAGTTGTTCCCCCTGTCCCTGAAAAGATAGAAACCAAAAAATGCCCAAGATGCAATACCATCTATCGTGGAAAACAGCAGTCCACATGTCCAAAGTGTGGAGGAGGAGAAACAAAACCAGAACAAGGTTCTGTCAGTCCAAAATTGGAATCTGATCCGAATGTATTTGAGCCAACAGAAAAGAAAATAACAGGTAAAAAATTTCTTAAATTGTGGGAATAACTTTTTTAATAGAAATTTAAATATTCTCTTAAAGCAAACATTTAAAAATGAAAACTTTTAATTAATAAATTAATATCCGCTGATATATTTTTGGGAAATATAACTTTAATTTTCATAGGAAAATTGTTGAAATTAGTAGAAATAAGTGAGATGGAATCACACAAAAAGAACATGGGAGGGAGTAACACTATTCTATCAGTGCAGACTTTGAGACAGACCACCATGAGAAAACAACAATTTAAAAAAACTTTTGTCGCCAAAAATTACGTAGAAAAATGGGAAGATTTAATAAAAAAAAAAGAAATAAAAGAAAGAGTAAAAAAAACTAATTTTTTTTTTTAAAACTAATTTTAAAAATTATTTATTTTAAAAAACAGTACACTAATTATTTGGGTGTTTTCAGAACTTTTTTGAGCGTTCTAAAAGTACCACCCATCGATTCTGTAGAAATATTAAACATTGTAGAAAAGTCCAAAAACAATTTTTTGATTAACGAAGGAGATGAGATGTTGCTCTCCAATATCACAGAAGTGACTTCCAACATTCTCCGTGCTGACTCTGTTCTAAACGGCGTTTTAAGGTTTGAATTATAAAAAAATTTATGTTTAAAATAATTTTTTTTACTACTTTAATTTTATATTTAATTATTTTTTTTAGAATCATTTTTTTAGAGTTATTTTTTTTATTTTGAAATATTTTTTTCATTTTAAATTTTTATAAAACTTTTTTTATTTAAATAGACTGCAGTCTATCATAAGAGAATTTTTGTGCAGATCGAAATACATAAGAGCAAGGAAGGCGTACCAACTCAACCCTTCTTTGTACGAAAGAAACAAAATCTTCATCTCTTTAATGAAGAAGGAGAGGATCTACTTCAACCAGATCACCATCACAAATAGGGAGTTTGTCGTCCCCCTTGTGGATGGAAAAGCTTGGAAGCATGGTCTTTTGTCTAAAGAGGATGCCACCACTTTGTTTTCCAACTTGAAGGAAATTGTTAGTTTACACAAAGTTTTGGGTGCGGAATTAACTCAGATTGAAGGTACAATTAAAGAATTTAAATAGCATTTTTTTTTTTAATTTTTTTTTTTGTTTCATTTTTAAAAAAATTTTAAATATTTTTTTTTCATTAAAATTTTTTTTAATTCTCCAAAATCAAAGATTTAAAAAGAAATTGATTAACTTCAGTTTAAAATAAATTTATTTTTTTAAAGTCATTTTGTATTTTTTTATCTAATTAATCTTTTTTTTTTGAATAAAAAAAAGAGAGGTTTCCTTTGGTTGATGATGTTGGTACTTTGTTGATCAAAATCGCACCTCATTTGAAAGTCTACGGAGAATATGTGTACAATTTCAAGACTGCGTCAGATGTCCTCATGAAAAACCTCGACAACAACAAAAAGTTCCAGATATGGGTCACCGAAAAGGAGCAATTGCACTCTTCCGCCCTCATGGAACTTTCCCTAAGATCTCTCCTAAGTCTTCCAATCAACCATCTCAACACATACCAGTAACATTTCTTTTTTTAAAAAAAACTGTTATTGTTCGATTATACCTTTTTTTTAATTTTCATTGTTATATCTTATTGCTATTTTTTATTTTATGTTTGAAACGATTGTTTTTTATTATTTATTTAATTTGAATTTTTTAATTTAATTTAAATTTTTATTTTTTATTTTTTCTGTTTGAAACCATTGTTTTTTATTATTTATTTAATTTTAATTTTATAATTTTTTAATAATTAAACACTATTTTTTATTTTATTTTTATTTTTTTATTTTTTTATTTTACAGATAAATTTTCTTAATTTTTTTTCATTTAAAAGATACCATCTCAAACTCCTCACAGATTCAACACCGCCAACACACACAGGCTACAAAGACCTAGAAAGCGCATTCCGAACAATCGACGCAGTAACAGTATTCATAGGAGAACAGCTAGCATCATCCTCCAACCGCGCAAAAATAATCGACATACAAAAGAAAGTGATCTTCCCAAAGAACTACAACATCAACTTTTCAAATAAACTTCTTTGCAAGGAAAAGTTTTTCATTTTCTGGAAGAAGAAGAAGATCGAGGCTCTTTGTTTGCTTTTCAACAAGATCCTCATCATTGCCAAGCAGAAGAAGAATGACAACCTTTCTGTCAAACATGAGATCAACATGGAGACTTTGGAGGTTGTTGATGAGCTTCTTCCTGGAGGTGAAATGGAAAAGAAAGGTAAAAATAATCAAAAATTTATTTTCACAAATTTGTTGGTTAAACAACATTTAATTTTTTTATTTATTTTAAAAATATTTTTAAAATGTGTTTCATTTTTCATTTTTGTATTTAATTTTTATTTATTTTAAAAATATTTTTAAAATGTGTTTCATTTTTCATTTTAATTTTTTGTTTTTTGTTTTTAAATTTGTTTTTTGTTTTTTGTTTTATATATTATTTTAAAATTTTTTTTAATTTTATCAATTTTTTATTAATTATTTTATTATAATATTTATTTTTTATTTTTTATTTTTTATTTTTATATTAGTTTTTAGTTTTTCATTTTATTTTTATATTAGTTTTTATTTTTTATTTTAAATTTCAAATTTTTTGTCTAAGTTTTTATAAATTAAATTTTTTGATAAAAAAGGATTCTCATCTTGTATAATATCTTACACTGACGACGTAGTAAATCCAGAAAACAAAAACGTTCAGAGAATAATTTTCTACCACGAAAAAGTGAACGTAAAGAACAGTTGGACCGACTCCCTTCGGTCTGCCCTCAACAATTGTCAGAAAGATCGTGTTTTTGGAAAGCCCCTAGCTGACATTTTGAATCGTCAAGACACCATCTCTGGAATCCCTTTCATTGTAAAAAATTGTGTTGATGCTTTAATGAAGGTACTATTAAAAAAAAAATTATTTAATTTATTTTCATTTAATATTTAATTTTTTATTGATATTATTTTTAATTTTATACTTCATTTTTTTATATTTTTTAAATTATTTAATTAAATTTGATTTATTTTATCCATATTGTTATTTATATTTTTATTTATGATTATTTTTTTGAAAATATTTTCAAAAAAAAAAAAAGATTTTATTGTTTAATTATATCAATTTATTTTTTCTTCTATTTTTTTTTATTCACGATTATTTATTATTACTGCATTTTTATTTTTTATTCATGATTATTTTTATCAATTATTTTTATTTTTAGGACAACAAAGTTGCTTCGGAGGGTATTTTTAGAATTTCAGGTAACAAAGAAGCTATCGATGAAATAAGATCCAAACTAGACAAAGGACCTCAAGAAGAACAACAAAAAAGAGGTAAACAAAATTAAAAATCTCATTTTAAAAAATATTATTTTTAATTATTTTTTTTTTGAATGATTTTAATTATTTTTAAATTAATTTTTTTTAATTATTTTTTTAAATTTATTTTTTTTTTAATTATTTTTTTAAAAAGTAAATTTCGAAAATTTAAATATTCACGATTTGACGGGAACTCTTAAACTCTACTTCCGAATGCTCCCCGAAACGCTCTTCACCTTTGCGATGTACCCAAGATTCATGCAGCTCTTCGACGAGCAGCAATTCAACGAAGAGGAACTTTTCGGACAAACAGCTTCCCTCCTAAAAGTATAAAAAAATTTTTTATTTATTTTACATTTAATTTTATTTATTTTATTTATTTTATTTATTTTATTTATTTTATTTATTTTATTTATTTTATTTATTTTATTTATTTTNTTGGTTCGGTTTTGGCTCTCCAACAAATTCACATTTCAAACGGCGTCCAAACATGAAATAGTCGTTCATACTTTTAGATTTATTTTTAATATTTTGATTTATTTTTAAATTTTTTATAATTTTTTTTTAAAAATTTTTGACAGATATAACCCTGATGGACAATTAGGAGATACTACTTCGCAAAACAGAAATGAGTTTAAATCAGTTTTCACACTTGAAAACATGGTCAGTTTTTCTGTTGGGTGGGGACACATCTTTGTAAAACAAAAAAATATTTTTTAAATTTTTTCAATAATTTTTTCTTTTATTATTTGATAAATTATTTTTTAAAATTACAAAAAAAAATTAGATTCAATATGGTAATTAATTTTCTTTTTTTTTTAATTAAAAAAAAAAATAATTTATAATAAAATTTGATTTTCAAAGAAAATGGAGATATTGAGAAGTTTGGGTGTGGAAGTTGTAAAATAAAATTTTTTTTTAAAATGTTGAAAAATTTTTTTAAACTGATTTTTTTAATGTTATTTTTATTTTTTATTTTTAATTTTTTTTAAAATTAATTTTAAAAATAGCAGGACAACTTGCGGGGGGTACTACGTTAAACTTATTTGAAAAAACTCATTTCAAGAACGACAATACTGTCAAGATTTTGATTGGAGGGAAGAGAAATAAAATCAAAATATGGAGGTGAAGGATTTAATTTTATTTTTTATTTTTTATTTTTTATTTTTTATTTTTTTATTTTTTATTTTTTATTTTTTAAAAAAAAAAAAGACTACAGTTGCCCAATTGTTGTTAAAGTTGTACGAACCAAGCGAAGGTGTCTTACAAATTGACGGCGTCAACATTGATGAAATCGATTCAGATTGGCTCTGTGACCAGATTGGGTACATTTCTCAAGACATATTTTTGTTTTCTGGAACTATTAGAGGTATTAATTTTATTTTTTATTTTTATTTTTATTTTTTATTTTTTATTTTCCAATTTATTTTCTTTTTCAGAAAATATTGCATATGCTAATCCCAACTCCACAATGGAGGAAATCACTGAAGCAGCCAAAAAAGCAAATGCTCACGATTTCATTATGTCTTTTCCTGATGGTTATGACACTTTGATAGGACCTAGAGGTATCTTGATAAGTGGTGGTCAAAAACAAAGACTTTCTATAGGTAAATAAAAAAATAAAAAATAAAAAATAAAAAATAAAAAATATAAAATATAAAATATAAAATATAAAATAAAAAATGAAAAATAAAAAATAAAAAATAAAAAATGAAAAATAAAAATAAAAAATAAAAATAAAAAATAAAAAATAAAAAATAAAAATAAAAAAATAAAAATTATTAAAAGCAAGGGCAGTCTTAAAAAGTCCAAAGATTTTGGTTTTGGATGAGGCTACCTCCAATTTGGATGTTGAAAGTGAATTTCTAGTTCAACAGGGTAAAAAATTTTTCCTTCCATTTTAAAACTATCAACTACTTAATTCAATTTTTTCTTTATCAGCATTGGACAAACTCATGATTGGAAAAACAGTGATTCTTATTGCACATAGACTCTCCACAATTCGTAACAGTAACAAAATTTATGTTCTTAATAACGGAATTCTAGAAGAGGAAGGGACACATGAAGAGTTGGTCGAAAGGAGAGGCGCATACCACGATTTGATAAATAGAAGTTTATTATGAAATGGAAACAGAAATTAAAAAAAGATAATTAAATTAATTTAAAAAAAAAAAAGATAATTTAATTAAATTAAAAAAAATTTTTATGACTATTCAATAAACAATTAAAAACAAAAATATTGGTTTGTATCAAATATCTTCTTCATCAATATCCTTATGTTTCTCCATTCTCTTCATGGCAGCTTCCTCAAACAATTTCCTGCGTTCGTTGATATCGAGAGGCTCTTCAAATTTTTTTGTGTTTTTGGATTTGGTATCTACCAAAGTATGACCCTCACCAGAAAAGTATTCCTTATTTTAAAATTATTATAGCTAAAAAAAAAAAATTGGTATTTCTTTACAATTTTAGGTTCATCTATGAGATTGGTATCTTCCTCATCTTCATTTTTCCCACGTGGTAATTTCATCCCCAATTTATCCAGAGGCAAGAGACATGAGCAGAATGATCCGATCGATGACAATCTATTCACCCAATTGGGTATTACTTTGCCAGATTTTTCTTTATTTGAGGGTTGAAATATTATATTTTGATCTTTTTTTCATTATATAGCTTACGTAATACTCTCCTTGTGAATGCATCGCAAAAATGATTGCAATTTTTGGATAAGGGATTATATCCCAGCCCTGTGAACTCTTTTCCCATATCGTTTATTATATTTTCAATTTCCCCTTGTGATAATTTTGTATGTCTTATATAAAAGATGAGCATATGATGATATTGAGAGGATATATATATAATTTACCCCAACACTATTGATTGACGAAATTTTGCTTCGCAAGTTTTTGGTGGGATGTTATATATTCCAGTTCTCTTGCTATTTCTGTACCCATATGAGTACTCTTGTGAATTCTATTTGGGCATTAATTAGTAAGGATGAATAAAAAAGAAATTTTTTTGAGTGATACAATTTCAACACCAGAATGATGTGCACCTTTATAAAACATTTTAGGATCCTATAATCTTTAAGAAAACAAATTTTTTTACCCAATCCAAATTTATAAAGGTTGGTATTATCTAAGTGGGAAAGTACATAAATTGCAATTGTATATTATATTAATTACCATAGATATCATATACATTAAGTTTCACTACCAATCCTGTGCTATTCATTTTTTTTTTTTTTTTCATTTTTAATGTGAAGGAAATTTAATATAAATAAAGTTTATTTGAAAGAGATCAGGAAAGTGAGATCTCCTTTAACTCCAACAGGTTTGTTTTTCTTGGAATACTCTTTTTCTTTCAAAACAACAGTTCGAGATTGATCCAATATTGATTTGAGTTGATGGAAAAAGAATGTGTAACACCCCAAAAAGTCCGCAGATCCAATCTTGAGTTAAAAAAGAATTAAATAAAAATTAAAAGTGACATTTCATCAGATAAATTGATTATTGTTTTGGGTTTTTACTTTATCATGATCATAAACTCTGATCTCAAGCTTTATTGATCCCCTCAAAGTTTTTTCAGAGAACTCAATTTTGATTTCTTCATCCCAAATTGGATTCAAAGTCTTAAAAATGAAAATTCATCATTTCAATAAAGTCATTTTTGAAAAAAAAGTTTTTTGATACCTTTTGGATAACTTTAGTTTTTGCAATAGATTTGAATTCCAATTTATTCGTCATAAATCCAACAGATACAAAAGGATCTAAAAATAAAAAATTGTAAAAGAGATTTTAAAAAAGGGGGAAAAAGAAGCGTATTTTACCAGAAAAACCATTTAAATCAGCAGAAAGGAGATTGGTTGCTTTGATTGCTTTAAAAATTAAAGTTCCTGTTTTATAAGGAAGATGAGATGGAACAGTAGAGAGAAGGGTTTTGGTTTGATTAATGTTTTCAGGTTTGGCGAGATCCGAAGGAGTTTCTCCTTTTTTGTTTTTGATAAGTAAAGAAGCACCGTAAGAAACGAGAAGTTCAGCAATAGGAAAGTTGGAAACTATAAGGCGATGTAGAGGAGTATTTCCATCAACATCTTGATGATTCACTTCAACTCTGGCATTGAGTAATAACTGAAGAATTTCAATGTTGATGCTAGCATTCTTACTAAAAAGAGAAAGGGCATTTTCGTTTGTATTTTTTTCTAGATTCACATCAGCTTTCAACTCAAGGAGGTATGTTACAGTGCTCAAAGAATTGTTATTAGGTCCGTGGTTGACAAGAGAGAAGAACAAAGGAGAGTGTCCATTTTCGTTGACAAGATCGAGATCTGCACCTTTATCAAGTAAGTTTTTGATGTTTTCCGTTTTGTTGTTTTTGATTGCTTGGAACAAAAGGTTTTTTGCATTTTCTGGAGACATATTCATCTTTGGAAGATAATCTTTCAATTTGATTGAATCATGATTGGGATCTTCGAAGTAACAGTCAAGAGGAGTCTTTTCAGAGCTGTTTAGAGCATTCAAATCAAATCCTGCATTCACTAAGATCTCTAACACGCCAAGAGAAGGAGAAGGATTCTTCATGTGAAGATGGAGTGCATTGTTTCCTTCATGATTTAATTGTTTCAGATCGACTCCTAATTCAATGATTTTTCTCAGGAAAGAAACAGAAGGAGACTTGTCAGTAGTACGTTTGTCATTAAACTCTGCGAAAGAGATGAGTTTAACTCCAAAATCGACATTAGTTTTTGTGAGTTTAAAGTCAGCACCCTTAAGCAATGACTTTTCAATGAGTAAGTACAATCTTTTACCAAGTAAATGATCTAAAGGAGTTTCTCCTTCTTTATTTTTCTCGTTTATCAAGCTTGGTACTTTTTCCATCAAAAACCAAAAGAGATCTTCTTTAATTTTTTTGGTAGAGAGGATTGAGTGAAGAAGGTTGTTCCCATCTTCGTCTATTTCGTTTAGGCTCGCTCCCATCTCGGTTAATTGACTAATAAAAGCATTGGGGGATCCCACGTTAATAGATAGCTTGATTACACTCTTCCCCTTTTTGTCTTTGGCATTGATATCAACACCTTTTTTTAATAAGAACTTGACTAAATCGATATTAGGACTTTTCGTTCTGCAAACATAATGTAAAAGCGTGTTTCCATTGTGAAATTCTCTTGGATCGAAATATCCGAGAACCGTCTCCACGAGATCAATAGAAGGGTCGGAAATGAAGAACTTTTCGAATGGAAACTTGTTGATCATATCGTCTTTTATTTTTTCCAGAACTTTTTTGAACATGTTTTGTTTTCCCAATTTCACTACTCCGAAAAGAATGAGAGAAAGATGTGTCTCTTCATATTTCATCACATTTTCTTCAAATTCTTTTTCACTACATCTACCTATGTAAAGATTCAACATCATCTGTGCAGTTTGTTCCTTGTTGGCTTTAAGTGCAATGTCAATAACATTCAATCCTCTCTTGTTTTGAAGGAATGGATCCGCATTCTTTTTCATCATCTCTTCAATGATTTTTTGCATTTTGATTTCATTATCGCTGTCAAAAAGCATCATCAAAGGTGTTCTCCCATCTCTCCCATTTTTTGCGTTTGGATTGGCTCCATTATCCAAGAATAATCTAAAAAATATACAATTTTTAGAACATAAATGAATTATATAATCAACGAAATTGTTAAAATCAACGATTTATTTCCAATATTATGTTTAATAGATTTTTTTTTTACGTATGTAATTTTAATTCAAGAGGTTGATCCACGAGTACCCAATGATATGCAGTGAATCCTTCATTATCAGCTAAGTTAGGATCTGCTCCTCTCTTGAGAAGTGAATTTGAAAAATTCCATTTCCATTTTGCATCCAGAGCTTTGTTCTATTTATTAAACTAAAATTAAAAGAAACTTTCCAAATTTTTTTTTTTTTTATTACTATAAAAACAAAAGAAAGATATGTTGCTTTGCTTTTCGGATGTTGATAATTAGGATTCCAAGATTCAGGATAATTTTTTAACTTTGTTGCTATCTCTCCTTTTGGTTCTCCTTTGGACAACAAATCAAATAACTAAATTTGTGAAATTAAATTTGATTTAATATTTCTTTTTTTTTTTCAAATACCTTTGCTTCTTCTGACATTTTTTTTAAATTAAAAATTAGTTAATATAATATTTATAAAGTTTGAATAATTTTATAAAGTAAAAAAGTACGAAAATTATGATTCTGATAAAACATTAATTCAAATAAGATTCGGACATTTCCACTTTGCAATGAAAATAATAAAGATATAAGGAATTTTCCAATTAAAAGTTTTATTTGAAAGAGATCATGAAAGTGAGATCTCCTTTAACTCCAACAGGTTTGTTTTTCTTGGGAAACTCGATTTCTTTCAAAGCAACAGTTTGAGAATCATTTTGCAAGGAATCCAATATTGATTTGAGTTGATGGAAAAAATAAGTGTAAGCTCCCAAGAAGTCTGGAGATCCAATCTTTAATTACAAGAAAAAGATTAAATAAATATTAATAAAGAAAATTGGTATTTACCAAATCATGATCATAAACTCTGATCTCAAGCTTTATTGATCCCCTCAAAGTTTTTTCAGAGAACTCAATTTTGATTTCTTCATCCCAAATTGGATTCAAAGTCTTAAAAATGAAAATTCATCATTTCAATAAAGTCATTTTTGAAAAAAAAGTTTTTTGATACCTTTTGGATAACTTTAGTTTTTGCAATAGATTTGAATTCCAATTTATTCGTCATAAATCCAACAGATACAAAAGGATCTAAAAATAAAAAATTGTAAAAGAGATTTTAAAAAAGGGGAAAAAGAAGCGTATTTTACCAGAAAAACCATTTGTATCTGCAGAAAGGAGATTGGTTGCTTTGATTGCTTTAAAAACTAAAGTACCTGTTTTATAAGGAAGATGAGATGGAACAGTAGAGAGAAGGGTTTTGATTTTTTCATTATTGGTATAATCAGAAGGAGTATCTCCTTTTTTGTTTTTGATGAGCAAAGAAGCTCCGTAAGAAACGAGAACTTCAGAGAGAGGAAAGTTGGAAATTATGAGACGATGAAGAGGTGTATCTCCTTCAGAATTTTGATAGTTCACTTCGGCACCTGCATTAAGCAACAAAAGAAGAATGTCTTTGTTGATGCTAGCATTCTTACACAAAAGAGAAAGAGCGCTGTTGTTTTTGTTTTCCAAGTTGACATTGGCTTTCAACTCAAGCAAATAAGTGACTAAATTAAGTGCATTGTTCTGGAAGCTGTGACTAGCGATTGCAATGAATAAAGGAGAGTTTCCAAGCATATCTATTGCATCAACTTTCACTCCTTTTTGGATGAGAACCATAATAGATTGCATTGTACTACCAGGGTTTTGGCAAAAAACGTGAAGCATGGTAGTCTTGGCAGGATTTTCATAGCTTGGATCTGCACCCTTTTCAATCAAGACCTTTATGTCTTCGCACTTGTTGGCTTTCACTGCTTGGAACAACAAATTATTCGCGTTTTTTTGTGACATATTCATCTTTGGAAGATAATCTTTCAATTTGCTTGAATCATGATTGGGATCTTCAAAGTAACAGTCAAGAGGAGTATTATCAAAACTGTTTGGAGTATTCAAATCAAATCCTGCATTCACTAAAATCTCCAACACCTCAAGAGAAGGGTTTTTGCTCTTCATAAGAAGATGGAGTGCATTGTTTCCTTCACGGTTTATTTCTTTTAAATCGAATCCAAATTCTACTATTTTTTTGAGGAGAGAAACTGAAGGAATTCGATCAGTAGAGATGCTTCCAGACATAAAATCATCACAAGAAAAAAGTTTAGCAAGAAATTCAAAGCGGTTTTTTGCAAGTTTTAATTCAGCACCCTTCTCCAGCAACCTTTCGACTGTTTTATAATTAGAACTTGCCAAGGCATGAAATAATGGTGTTTCTCCTTTGCTGTTTGTAGCATTCAACAAATTTGGGATTTTTTCAAGCAAGAACAAGAAGAGATCTTCCTTGAATGTACTTAAACAAAGGCAGGAGTGAAATAGATTATTCCCGTCAGAATACGTGTCATCGAGTGTTGCGCCCAAATCTACCAACTCTTTCAAAAAAGTGATGGGAGCTAAAGAGTTGATGGAAATACTCATTGCAGTGTTTCCCTTTCCGTCTTTTGCATTGATATTCACTCCCTTTTCGACGAGCAACCTAACTACCTCGATGTTAGGGGTACTGTTCATACACACAAAGTGGACAAGAGTGCTTCCTTTGTAGATTTCCGTTGCATCTTGATATTCGAGGATCAGTTTGACAAAACTGAGAGAAGGATTGGAAGAGAAAATAGAATCTGAAGGAAACTTGATGCTTCCACTTTCTTTTATCTTGTCTTGGATCTTCTTGAACAAATTTTCTCTTCCAGATTCAACAACAGCCAAGATGATTTCAGATAAGAGAGTCTTTTCATACTTTTGCATCAATTTGTTTACGAAATCTTCTTCGCTGCATGTTTGTATGTAAATCTTGAGAATGCATTGCAAGATTAATTTTTTTTATTTGTTATTAAATTATCGTTATTTAAAAAATAGTTGAAATGTTTGGGTATATCACTAACAATTTGTTCTATTTTCTCAAAATTCAAGTCTTTAATGAACACCCTTTAGATTTTGAAGTTATAATAATTTCTATGTTTCATTCATCAGATATATCTTCAAATAGACATGTCCAAAATTTACAACTTTGTTAGAAGATAATAATTTATAACTATCAAATTTTGAACTGTTGTAAACTTTTGAACATCTCTAATCTTCAAAAAGATCGATTATACTTAAACATTCTTTTCTATTTAAATATGTTTCTTTCTTTTCCATTATACCTTGATTGTGTCAAAAAAAGGTCTGATTAAATTGCATTTATCAAAATGATTAAATGATTGGGCTATGTAAATATTTGATTGAAAATAATAAAAAAAAAGGAAAATGATTAATTTTGGGTTTTTAATCTTTTTCATTTTGATTCTAATTGCACTAGTTCTTTATATGATAGTCCAAAAATTAAAAAATTACAATGTTGAGAAGAAGATAGGGATGAATAGACTAGAGATGGAGAGGATCTATGATTCTAAGAGAGAAGATAAGAAAAGGAACAAGAAGATGGCCTTATCGAAGAATAATAATGAGGATAATGAGGATAATTCATTCAATAATACAAAAGAAGATTCTATAATTGAAGAGAGGAATAATGGAGAGTATGAGAATGATGATTATAACAATAATAACAATGATAATTATTATAATGATAATTCTAATAATTCTATACAATATACTCCAATAGTCAAAAAAAGAAATGTGAATAAATTTCGTGATTCAGATAATGAGGATGATGATTCGGATTATAACGAAGAGAATGATGATAATGATGAGGAAGTAGACAAAGAGTATGAATATGGAGAGGGGAAAGTAAAGGAGAAAAAGAGAAATACCTCATATCAAAAAAAGGCGAATAAATCCCAACAGGAAAGAAATAAGACACCAAAAATTAATAATAAGAAACAAAATGGGGAAGAATATGGAGATTATCACAATAATAAACCAGAGGAAAATAATAAGCCTAATATTAATGTTTATGAAGAAAATAATAATAAACATAATTTCAGTGAAGATGAAGATGATAAAAATTCTGAGGATGATTTCAATGAGATATCAGATATTTCAATCAAAGAATCCGATACCTCTTTCTTATCATCTCCCAGCAAAGAGGAGATTGATATCTATAGAGAATCTTTGACCTTAGAGGATCAAATCAAATTTGATCTCGAGAGAATCAATCGTTCCCTTCAAGAGGTCAGAAATGTAAATGAGTCAACTAAGAAAGAGAAGCAGATGATTGATGAGCACGAAAAGAAGATTTTGAAGAATATTGACGATCTTAGTTTTAATGAAGAAAATAACTAAGAAAACATTTTGTTTAAATTCGAAATTAAATAATTCTTCAATTTAATTTATCTTTTATAAATTTATTTTTGATCTCTCAAAAAGATTTGATTAAATACACTTTTTTTCTCAAATCAATTATTTTCCACACAAATTCCAGCTTACATCATCTTTTCTGAGCTCATGTTTGAGAGATGATGTGAGTTTTTGTTTTCTAATATTCCTCTTTTCTTCCCTTTGCTTTAATCCTATTAGTTAATATTTGAAAAATTAAAGATGATATTTGATACCATTTGAATCAAAATCTTTATTGGAAGTTAAGAATTTTTTTCCAGATTCTTTAATTTTTGCATTATCTG
Organism: Cochliopodium minus; assembly: GCA_024220525.1. Taxonomy (NCBI): domain Eukaryota; phylum Discosea; order Himatismenida; family Cochliopodiidae; genus Cochliopodium; species Cochliopodium minus. Next base: position 66,530 of record JAMYWO010000016.1, on the reverse strand, counting down.
TTACAATATTCTCTCAAGATTTTCTTTTTATTCACAATATTTGGTATATCCTCTTTATTTATTTCTACTATCTCTTCTTATGAATCTGTATGTATTTCTATACTTTCTTCTTTATCACTCATTTGTTGGTATTAAACATTTCAATTTTTTTAAAATTTTTTTCCAAATAAATAGTTCTAATCAAAAAGCTTTTTATTTTATTTAATTCTTTTCGAGAAAAAATAAAGTAAGGAGAAACCACAATTTATTCACTTCCCAAAAATTTGGTCTCACACAAAGGTTTTTTACAATATTTTAATAATCATTCCAATTTCAATTTTTCGAAAAGATTTTTAAAATGAAAA